>JAPYYW010000411.1:0-66397 GCA_030522545.1 Cremastinae sp. A BG-2022a | reverse complement strand
TGATTTATCACTTTTTAGAAATTTTTTTATTTTTCCTTATTATATTCAATAACTTACCAAAAATTGTTGATTCTGCTTCTATTATGATCCCTCTAGATGTATCTAATCCCTCTAATATATATATGTATAATTTAAATAGCGCAGAGTGCTGAGGAGTGAGAAGAATTTGGGGGCAAAGCAGAGGGAGCTGTCTAATTGGTTCTGCATTTCTCTTCTCTGGTCCTGCGTATCGATCCTTCAAAAAGTATAGAATATATACAAAATACGCAATAAAATCAAAAGAAACAATAAATAAAATAATAATAGCAGGGAGTATACGTGTAGGAGGGAGGGAGGGAGGGAGGGAGGGAATGGAGACGATGGGTGGAGGCGATGAGCAGGGCGCAGTCGCGAATTCGAGGCGAGCGGTTTCACGTCGAAATCTGCGCGACTTTGCCCGCCTATGGATCAACTCGCTGAGGGCGTACTGCTATTACGCTGGTGGTGGTGGTGGTGGCGGTGATGCTGTCCGAAACGCATCCCCATCATCAAGTCTAGCCGAGCCGCCCGAAATGGGCAATCTTCAGAGCGATGCGAAGAAAAAAACGAAAAAGCAAAATAATCGGGAGGCTGGTGGTGGTGGTGGTGGTGGTATAACGTGCTCTACTCCTCCTGATAAATTCAACGATCAGAGCAACGAAACATCTTCCTGCTTGCTCGAATCTCAGAGTAAATCCGTCAAAGCAGTTCCATCCGATAAAGTTCATACCCCGGCTAAGAGACATGCACCGCCTCCTCCAAAGATTCGCTCTCCCGCTGCTACCGAGGTCAGTATCACGAGCGAGCCCCGATGATCCACGCATCTATTTATCCACATTTTATCCCCATTTAAGGTTAATGTCACATACATTCACCTACATATCTCAATATAACATATACACATCACTTTTCTCTCCAAACTTTCTCTCCTAAATTAATAACCCTCAATTATATACATATCTACATGTCATCATATGCGCACATACATAGTATTATAAGATTCTCGCTCCCATGTAAGGTATAAATGTCATTATCTTACAAACAATAAATTTTTACAGTAAAGCGCGTCACAAAATGACGAATAGGAGATAATACGGGCTGGCTAGTCGAAAAATGTGGGGGGGGGCTCTGTTATATAGTATACTATGTACACTTTATATAGTATGCGTGTATATATACAGCGTGTGCTTATTTTATTCAAAAACATACTATATGATCCAATTTTTATGAAAAAAAAAAATCAATATTGATGACCTTTTATTGTGCAAAAATAAAATAGAAAATGAGTACTTTCTTTCCGCATATGAAGAGAAACAATATAGTATGTAAAGATATTTCAACAAATAGGGGCTCTATGAAATGCGCGATAACAATAACAGCGAGATATCGATGATCTAGGTCGCTTTTATTGCTAAAAAATAGTATATAACATTTTGAACGACCTTTGAACAAATAGGATTTTTTAGATTTACGATAAGAGAAGGATGAAAGCCTGATGCGTGATCTCTGTAAGCATTAACGCGCGGCTATCAGTTCTATACGCTGAAAATCGTTGATAAGCGCCTACACGTGATTCACAGTGCAAGTAATACGTCGAATTTTCTCCTCTTGTACGCAATTTTATACACACGCCCGGGCAAACTTTTTTTTCTTGCTACCTAGTTCTCTCACTTTCCCGTAACGCTCGGTATTCGATGGGTGGACGCGTAAAAATGATCCAACGGTGAAGCACAATCTGAGCCAAACGGATTTCATTTTCAGCGAGAATATCGCTCGATTAGGATGTAATTATATATATTTGTATCAAAATTTCATCAACACGACATATAATTATTCTTATTAATTTGTTGATCCGCATCGGTAGTCCCTCAATTATTGTCTCGTGTGGTCCAAAAATAATAATGAACTACGTACTCAAGGCACCAGTGAAACAATAATATATAAAAGTCATCAATAAAATAACAATAAATAAATAGGAATCGGTACGTTCTTCGGTCTCTCGTAATTATTATAATATATTAAACGAATAGAGAGACAGCAGTGTATAAATAAGATAGTTAGATATATTGCTTATTGTTTTACATGTACGCGCGGGTGTATAAAAGTATAGGAATTAAATGGGAAATAGTAATTGAAAGGGCGCGGATGGTAGGTGGAGAGATTGGAGTCCGGGATCGAGCCTGAGGAGAATCCGACGAAAGCAGCAGCAGCAGCACCGATCACGGAAGAAAATCGAATGGGGAAAAAGCCGGCCGACAACGCCGAGGATAAAACTGTATCCGAATTCGAAATGGTCAATGATAAGTCGAGGATTGTTTCGAATGGAGCCGGCGATGAGGAATCGACTAAAATGATGACGTGCATCAATTTAGAAACGTCATTGAAGGATGAGGATGGAGGAATGGCTGTGCCGGAAGTCGGAGCGCTTCCCTTTCCGACTCTTGGCCCTCCGCTTATCGTAACGGACTCGTGGCGACGTGCCAATGCTAATCTCACTATTCCGGACGTCCCGACCCCACCGAGCAAAGAATCTTCGAGCGACAGCGTTTTCACTGACCCGGAAGAAATAATAATGCTCACGACCGGTCCCAAGGAGAATCCTAAAAAAGCAGTACCGTATCAAAATAATAAAGAAAGTAGTAAAGAGAAGACTGTGATGATGAGCCTGAAAACTTGTTCAAGCCAGTTCACCGTCTCGAGACACCGCAAGATAGAGCTCGCACCAGCTTCATCAGCACGACACGGTCAGTCCTATTGATAAGTCGTCGTATAAGTCGTAGCCGGTCGTCCAAGAATAAACTTACTCATTTTTTTCAGCCTTCTCCAAATGGCGATTATCAATCTTTTATTTTCCATTGTGTATAAATAATACTGTTTTTTTTTTCTTTTCATTCGAAATAAATAAAAACTTTTATTCTCAAAGTAAAGACAACGTGTCCCGAAATAGTTGCAGAAGTTGGGACAAGTTCTCCCGAGAGTTGGAATATCCATCGCCGACGATACAGCGCAACTGATGATGCCTCACCGAAAAATGGCACCGTTCTCCGTAGAGTCGCGAGCTTCACCCTCGATAGAGCGAGCTTCGAGAATCGCTGTTCCAGCGCCAAATTCTCCTCCCAAAAACTCGATCCAAAATTGTGCGATCAATTCAAGAGTGAGTTTTTATTGTATAGTGTCGCTCCATTTTCAAAGTGAAACACTTTTTCTTACTATACGATCCACATTTTCTAAATAAATTTATACTTTTATTGGTAAAAATATGTATGTTATATGACACACGATACAAATAAAAATAATGTACTTGATTGGATCAGAGCAGCCTACGGTTGCGAGTGCCGTATTCTCTTGCTGACAGACCGGTCTCGATGAGTCACTGAAATTTTAGTACTCTCATTATTTAAACTTTTGCGGATCCTTGCAATTTTTATCGCTTATTATCCTCTATAGTTGATCTCTGCGCTATTGCTGTTAATATAAAAGTCTTCCCCGAATATAAAATATTTTATTCTTTCGTATATATGAATATGTGAAAAATGTCTAATATTTTTCTTTTGTCTGATTTAGAAGAGCATCTGGCCAATTTACTGGTTTCGAGTATTCCTGAAGATCTACGAAAACAATTAACGGACGCTGATCTAGACAAATTTTGTACCTCAATCTCTGATCACCTCATGACTGCCGCCGATGTCCTCATCAGCAGACCTCTCGACGCTCGTGCGAGTGCCAAAAGACACTTGTTCCCGGTGCGTTGACATTTTAAATTGCAACATAGACACACTCACAAATTTGATAAATCGTTGACTGAATTTTTTAATTGGTCGAATCGTTATAAAAATAGCAGCTCGATGATGACGGATCCTATTTGGCTCAAGATGAAAGTTCTTGCAAAAGCACAAACGTAATATATAATCGAGATGATAATACGTACTCGATGGATTACTTACGCAGCTTGGAAAGCGAGGTGGAGACACTGAGAAGCGAGGTTGAAAAGTTGAGAAGCATCATCGACAAATCAAGCCATAAAACAGAAACAATATCTATATTCTTGCCCGATGAATCAAAAAGCAGCGATATGTCATCAATGACGACGACACTTTCACCGATCACGGAAGTTGATCGTTCCCTGGACGAAAATCAACAAATTCATTCTGATGATAAGAACAACGAAGCGAACAATAAGTGCGTTTACAAAGATGAAGGGAATAACGAGGATGACAAAATGCCGATGCGTTCGAAAAATAGTTGTTATTGTAGTGAAACAAATATTGAGGTAAATAAAGAGCAGGAGGAACGAGTTTACGATGAGACGGCGGTCGAAAACATATCGTCGAGTGTTGCAAGTACGGACCACAGTGAGGATCTTTCAAAGATGAAGGAGCCGAATAATTATTCTCATATTCAGGAGGAAGTGAAACTTTTGCAGGAGGAATCGGTAGATGTTGAGACCACCGGAGCTCCTCAACAAGCCGTACTTCCTCCTCCACCGCCGCCCCCGCCACCACCACCACCACCACCACTTTTTCCTACAATAAGTCCTCCGTCATCTCTTCCTCAGGCTATCACTCAAATCTCAGGTCCTCCCCCTCCCCCTCCAATGCCTGGAATTGCAGCAGGACCGCCGCCGCCGCCACCACCACCACCACCACCTCCAATGCTTGGAATGACAGCAGGGCCTCCACCACCACCACCACCACCACCACCACCTGGCACGATAGGACTCTTAGCACCGACATCAGGACACGGCGGAGGTCTGCAAACGGGGCCACTGCTACCACCGCCGCCGCCGCCGCCGCCGCCTGGTGGAGGCCCAGCGCCGCTTCCTCCGCCTCCCGTTGGCGGATGGAATCCTCCTGGAAGAGCAAGTATGCAAATAACAAGTATATATATCGTAAATTGTTCAATATTTGGATTCTTTTGAAAAAGGACGGGAATTAATGATTTTTATGTTTTGAGTCATGAGAAAAGAACCCCTGTCATTGCAAGTTCCTATGAAACCGCTCTACTGGACGAGAATCTTGATATCCGCGGAACAAGCATCAAAAGTCGTTGCATCATCGGTCGAGAGTCCGGAGTCTCCCCCACAGGTATATAGTAGAAAAATAGGTAGAAAAAAAAAGTGAGAGAGAATAAAGCTTGAATAAAAATGTTTTTCTCGTAGGTGCCTCTTTGGGCCGAAATCGAAGAAGAGAAAAATTTTGACCTGCAGGAATTCGTAGACTTATTCTCTCGGCAAGTAGTCGAGCGCAAGCCAACGATAAAGAAACAAGAATTGGACAAGCCTTCTAAAATAAAACCAGCAAAAATTCTTGATTCGAAGAGGTCAAAAACAGTAGGGATATTGGAAAAGAGCCTAAGAGTAGATTTCAGCGAGGTCGAGAATGCCATTTACAATTTGGATACGAGCGTCGTCAGTCTTGAGGCTCTTCAACAAATTTACGAAATAGTGAGATCATTTTTAGTATCAATCAATCTTCCATATTATAATGACATTTATAAAATAATAATGATAATAATAATGGTAATGAAAGATGCCAACGGGAAAGGAACTGGAAGAAATAGATGAGCATGAGAGATGTAATCCGGAAATTCCGCTAGATAGGCCGGAAATGTTTCTCAAGCAGCTGTCAACGATCAAATATTTCACGGAGAGAATCGCGTGTCTAATGTTTCAAGCTGAATTTCATGATGCGATTTCGACGGTCTCGACAAAATTGACAAATCTGAGGTCAACCTGCGAATTATTGTGCAGCGCCCAGTCCCTCAAGAGAGTAATGGCTTTAATATTGACCCTGGGAAATTATATGAATGGCGGTAACCGGATGAGAGGCCAAGCGGATGGTTTTGGACTTGAAATTCTAGGAAAATTAAAAGATGTCAAGTCAAAAGTGCCCGGTGTAACTCTATTGCACTACGTCGTAAAAGCACGATTGGAACAGGAAGGGGATTACACTTTCGACGAGTTATTACCCCTGCCAACTCCAGAGCCAGCGGACATCGAGGCAGCCTCGACCATTGATTTTGAAGAAATAAGCAAAGAATTTGAGAGGCTCGACAAACAATTGCAAGGTTCTTATCCTCCTCCTCCTCCGCTTCTACATTATATATTGTTTATATTATTTTATTCATTTTCAGAATGCGCGAGAAAAAGCGTAACCGTGACTGAAGCAGATCCAGATACCTCAGCTCCGTTCCGAGACAAAATGGATGCTTTTTTTCATCGAGCCAGAACAGAATTGAGCAACGAAAAAGAATGTTTCCAGGAGGCCAGAGCTAAATTTAAGGCTGTCATGCAGTTCTATCAGTACGTTCCAAAAGGTGCTACCCTCGACACGGCCGATCCCAAGGACTTTTTCCTCTTGTGGCTCAACTTTTCCAGAGACTTTAAGGTATAAGCCTCTCTTCTCTCTCTCTCTCTCTCTCTTTTCCCCCCAAAATCATCATTCACCGATCAACTTTATCCAAATACCTTGCTTTTTTTTTATTTTCTACTTGCCAGGACATTTGGAAAAAAGAGCAACAGCGTATACGAAAGGAGCGAATCGAGACGATACGCATTAAATTGCAAGATTGTCGAAAAGTTGAAAAAATGAAGAAAGTACCAGGTGGACTGAAAGATCGATTACAAAAATTAGCGGGAACAAAGTGGTAAAGTGAGAACACGTTGAAAACAAAACAAATAATGTATCCGTATTTTCGTGCAAAGGACAAAAAAAATTACACGAATACACAAGTGTTATCGCCACCTGCGATTACTTTTTCACAATTTATCGAATCGATAGTGGAGCTTTATTAGCTTTATTTTTCTTACAATGAATAAGCTGTATCAGTGATTACTTCGTTAATCGTCGTCGCATCTATCATTTTGCACAGAATCCTTAAAAGTTTCTATTCCCGTTGTTAAACACATAGATATACGAACTGTTGATACTTTCATACTATATATAATTACAATATATACACTGAGAAAATATGTTGGTTGAATCAACTGAAATATTGTTGATTCGACAAAATATAGGTTTGAATCAACCAAATTTCACTTGATTCAATCAAGATTTATTCTCAGTGTATATATAGTTTTTTAACTTTCATTGCGTCCTATTAGTTGTTATAAAAAACTTTTTCCCAATTGCCCGGTTAATTTATTCAAATTTATTGTAAAGTTCATTATTTATTTATTGATTAATGTAATAACAATGTATTAAACAAATATTTTTTAATCAAATTGTTGTATTTATAAGTTAAAAATAAACATACTGCGCAAGAAAGATTTTCCAAACTGTGACCACGGTAGGAATTTTGAAAATAATTATTTTTCATATAAAATTGACTCTGTTCAAGAGTGAATATTATAAAAATACAAATATCGCGGTCCAAAGACTCTTTCTCCAAACCTAATTATTTCACTTAAATTTATATCAATAATACCACCTTCGAAGAATTGATTTTTCTTCTGGGCCGCGGTCCAAAACACGCTTCATCATTTGACTGTCCACCGCGAATATAGCTTTAAATATGGAAATAATAAAACATCATTTAAATATATATACTTTAATATATATTTTTCACAGCGTTATTAGCAAAGATACAGAATTTTACAATAAGGCGAACGAATTTAATCGTACAAATAGTTAATACATTAATAACATTAGATGGTAATATTCGATAACGAAAAGATCTCTGTCGAATAAATTAATTGCATTTTGAGATAGGAAAAAAAAAGAAAAAACAAGAAATATGTGGAATTGTCTTTTAGGGGTACCCGGATTTTTCACCAGGTCACTCTTTATATCATTTTTTTCTCATCGTCAACGTCTTTTATCCGTGCAGCAGTCCGTAGTAGCACAGATGCACAGTCTCTGCGACCCGAATACAAACGCCCATGAAATAGTATCGCGACTCGAGCTTTTTGTTCCAAGCGTATTAAAAAAAAATTAATAATAATAATAATAATAATTGAACGGAAGATTATAAAAATGCATACAGTATTTGTGCTGTACGAACATAAAATTAAGTTTGATTTCCTCTTAACGTCATCGATATTTCGGGTGCAAGCTCAGAAAGGAATATCTGCATATTAGCTGACACTTTTTTTTCTTTTTTTTCTCCCGGTCGCTCGAAATACGTCAACACCAAGCAAGAGAATAAACCAATATTTACACAATATATTCTCTCGCTCACAGACTCTATTCAAGTAATATTTTTCATTCTTCATATTCATCTTTTTTATTATCTCTTTCGAGTTTAACATCAGCGACAAGCTAGAAAAATATAAAAACCGCGCGCGAGAGAGAGAGAGAGAGAGAGAGAGAAAAAGAAGAGGAAGAAGAAAGAGTGAGAAGGACAAATAATTGACATCATTTCCAAATGCTCACACACACGTATCTGTGTCGAAGGAGCAAAATAGAACGAAAAAAAATGAGGAATAAAGTAATAATAAAAATAATAATAAAAAAAAAATAATAATATTATTATTATTATTCAACAACCTACGAACACTCACATGTATATATCATTGACCCTCATCTTGCAAAGGTCCAATTTTTTTTTATTCATTTATATATATTATAAAAACGAGATGCGTAATCATCTAGATGCGTAAATAATACGTTACATTTTTTTTCTTTTTTCATGTGATTAGATAATGAACTAGGTTAGCGTGCCAATTTTAGTTTTCTCTCTTTTTCATTTTTTTCTTAAATGTATTGAAACAATTTCAGCGAACGCGATCGCTCGTTGCAAGAAGTGACACTCCCCTATCAATTTGATGTTGAATTTTAAACCCCGAACCGGAAAATGTCACTTGGTCGTTTGGAGCAACCGCGATCTTCCGCATAATTACAATTAGTCGAATGTTATCAACTACGACTCCGAAGAAAAAGCTTGAAAAAAAATCAGAAAGGGAGGAAAAAATAAGAAAATGGTCTACTCGTTCGAACGAGACTATTTTTCTAGTCTCGCACGAATGCAGTTGATGTCTCGTTAAATGGCATAAAAATCGTGATTTCATTATTAACGTCACGATTAGCACGGATAATACGGTCCAATACTTTGGAGATCAGCGAAAAAAAAGAATTTACAAATAGTAGAAAAAATTATCAAAAAAAAAATTTTGAAATTTGCTCGATATAGTATGAATCTTTTCGTGGTTGAAACAGGATATTTTTTTAAATTCTTATGAAATGCCATTCAATAACATGCGTATGTATTTAGCAGTTCAGGACATTTACAATGACGCTGAACTCTCTCTCTCTCTCTCTCTCTCCCTCTCTATCTCTAAATTTAGTGTATAGAACGATTTACCGCTGCGCTCAAAAATTATCCGATCTTTCGCAAACTTCTATACACGTATACTCTGTAATATCATTCAATGACGATAAAAATTATTGCATAAAAAAAATATAGATGATCGGGTGAATTTAAGAGTATGCACGTTTTCTACGTATTTATCAAAAGCCATTGAATGATTATATTTTAACTATTATTGTTTATGTTCGTTTTGCCTTACTCTTTTAGCCAGCATGCTGTTTTATTTAGCCGTAGCAATGTCATGTTCCTATTTAAATAATGAGAAAGCTGAATTTGGTAATATTTAGTCGTTTTAACATCTCCTTCGGTCTAGAGAATTTCTGTTGATTTATTGAAGTTTCGTCGCAAAGGATGAGCTCGGACGGATTATAGTCTGAAGGGGGCTCTTTGATCGATCGGTGTTGGCTTTCCTTTTCTTGAGAATGGAGTTGTATTCGAGACGGAAGTGTCGGATGCTCCGGAAGGCTTTCTCGTCAATTTCGAACCCGGTGGCAGAGGTGTACTCGAGCCGCTCGATGGTGTTCGAGTTCTAAAATAGTTTTAATGGAATAACATGAAAAAGGGATAATCGATATTTATGAGAATAAATATGTGCGCGTTTCGGAGAAGAGTGTGCATATTTCACGAGAAATGATATCTGGTACTAGAAGAAGAAACAAAAAAGCTCGAATCTGCAAGCTCTTGTTTACATAAACAATGCCGAGTATTTGCCATGAGTTACCTAGTTCTAATTGCCACTGGAATGTTAGTTGCTGAGCTCGTATAGGCCGAGCTGCCCCTGGCAGCGTTACAAATAAAAACATTTTACACATGAGTACAAGTTTTTCAATGATCGTGTACACTTTTTTCCCGAATATAAATAAGCCAAAATAAATTAAAGGAAATTTATCAAAAAATTTATTGGCCAAAAACAATCATAGTGATGTATTGATCGAATAATGGGGAAACAGATCTCATTATCCGGTAACGTACTATTCAAATAATAGGCAACAACAAAAAAAAACATATTCTTAAAGAATGCAACGAAGAATGATAAATGAACATGATGTTAAGGTAGTTCTACAGTACAGTCAAAACAAAAGTTTTTATGTCATATTATCTCGATACCATGTGGTTTTTGAGCAAAAGTTTATTAAGAAAAGTTGTTGCTAATTGTTTCAAGAACAATATACTCAAAATTCAAGCTCATCCAAGGTCATCTGTACTTGTTACGTATATGTATGAAAATTTTTTCATTCGTAATCTTAGGATTATTTTTAAAAACTTGAGGAAGCTTCTTTGAAGTACAATAAAGAGCTTTGAAAAATTTCAACACGTTCCACTACCCAAAATTCAAGATATCGAGAGTTGAAGATCGCAATATTTAACACGTGCTCTTATGGGAGACTGCAGAAAATAGTGATTTTTGACAATAAATATATCGAGTTCTATGTAGTGAAACCTCTTAAAATTTAATATACAATTGCATACTGTATCAAAGAAGGTTTTTGCAAATTTTTAACAAAATCCTAAGAAAACGATTTTTTGATAGAACTACCTTAATACAAAAATGTGAAAAAGTAAGTATATGTGCATGGAAAACGAAAAAAGAAAAAAAAACACGGATGAACGAGCGTGCAAACGCATGCATAAAAAACGCGGACACATACGCATACGCGTACGAACACACACACACACACACACACGCGCGAGCAGTAGATCGAGCATACCCGGTAGAGTCAGTAGAAATTGTTGAATGGTTGCTTTGTGTGGAATGAGTCGATATATTACTCGTGGTAGACTGAGGAGATTTTATATCCGGTCCAACGTACACAGGGATCCGAGAGCGGCTAAACCATCACCATTATTTTTAATAGGCAACTATTTTTTATATTTTACCTCTTTTATCAACACTTTCGTCAGAGTGCGACAATCCGCAAGAACAACTAGTTATCCTCGAGTTATTTACTTTTTATAACAACTTTTCAGGATTTGGGATAAAAACAAAAAAGTAAACTGGAACAAGTTGAGATTGACAAGGAAAAGCTCGAAAAGTATGTTGTTCTACTTATTTGAAAAAAAAAAAAAACTTGTAAAATATTTTTCTTCTTTTCTTATCTTATTTTTGTAGATACGAAATAGAAATAGTATTTGAGGGGAAAATAGGAGCAAGTATACCGTAGTATGTTAGTAGAAAAGTAACACGCGGAAGCATTATCTGCGTCAATTTGTAATCAGTCCAAAAAAAGCCTTTTTCCCGATTAAAAGTATGCGTTATTAATTATTATGTTGTTTTTACCTAGTCGGTGTTCCGACACCAGATAGAGTTGGTATGCTCGAAGTTCGATAGATCGAGCCACATCTAAAAAATGTTATCACGCGTCTATTGTTAATAATTCGCTAGGCAATTGTATTCCTCATTAAAAATTCATTTTGACGAATATTACTGTTTTTTCCGTGAATAATAATAAATTAGATTACACGAATGGTCAAGGGAACTCTTTGAAAAGATATAAATAAACAATCTTGGATACAAAATTTGGGAAAAAATTGTGGAGATGAGCGTACTCTTGGATAACAACAATATCAAAATACTTGATATATATAATAATGTTTTCTTGGGTTTTTTTTTTAATATTTCAAATCTCCTGATTCTTTCAGTATATCATAATAGAAAACATGAAAATGTAATTTAATCTTATTTCACATGTGAAAATAGTAAATGCACTGTATGTTATTGGGTGAATGAAAAAAAGAATGCATCTAGCGTAACGCATGTTAGCTTTCGATTTTGCTAAAATTATTCAAATGCAATTGAGTTTTTAAGGAGAAACAATAATAATAATAATAATAATGTTACCTTGAAGTAATTCCGCTCGCGGGGCTAACGAGGCCGGTCGGTGTACGAGGTCGAGAACTCGAGCCGTTTACCGGCGCTGCTAGCCGCTTTCCGGAGACGCTGTTGTGTCGACTCGAAGTTGGCGTCGTTCCCGTTGTTCCTAACGTTCTCCGAGGAATGCGACTCGGTGTACCAGAATCATCTAAATAATATTGTCATTATTTATTTATTTTATGATGACAAAAGTAAATATTAAAGTAACAAGCGATGCGGTTGCCCCCCCCCCACCCCCTCTTCTCTATATATAATAGTCTGTTGCTTCTCAACTTTTTCTTTTATCATTTCAAAAATAAATGTATGTATATATACTAGTATATGTATGGATTCGTCCTTACCCGTGCTATCGAGAGATTGCGTGGAACCGCATCGACTTGGAGGTTTACTTCCTTGTCTAGAGGCTGGCCTGCTACTTGGTCGACTAGCCGGTCGCGATGCTGGCCGACTTGATGGACGACTGCCGCCTGAAATTCAATCATATATTCCATTGTTGACCATTATTATTATTATGCTCCAAATTATGAATTTGATTAATTTGTAAAATAATAAAAGAATAACTGTATTTACCGGGAGTGAGGGTACTCCGGTAGGGGGTGCTTGTTTTTCTGGCTGGAAGTCTGAAAGAGCTCTCGTTATCGCTCAGGCTGTCGGGAGTCCCTGCGCTCAGTGACGATCGAGAAGCTCTTGTCTGTCCCATTGGCACGCTTCTTGCGCTCCGTTCTCTCACCTAAACAAATCATTCTTTCATCAATCCCAATGAGACCATTTGGACAAAATACATATATGTAGTACATGGGAAAATCAAATTTCAATCGTCACAATTGTCGTTTTATTTCCACAGCCCCCCCCCCTCCCCCCTTCCCCCAGATTTGAAAGAGTTACTCTTATCAACTACAAAAATATTTCAATGTCAAGCATCGTACAAGAAAGTTTTATTTTCAACTATTTTTTTACGAAACATTGAGAGAAGAGGAAAACGTTCGTGTACGTGGCCGAGCAGCTGCATCTGGCGCGAGTTCAATTTCCATACGTACCATCGCGGCTCCAACTAAAGTGAGATACTGCTGCTACCACCCAAATGAGGATAAAAACTCTCGATTATGGTGCTGATGCAATGAAAATACGTTCATTTAAAATAAATGATTATTCTTTATGAAAGAGAGGCACTATTTTCAATCAATTTCTTTATACCATAATCGAGAGTATAAATAAATCTAGCATGCAAAACTTACCATGAGAAGTTGGGAGAGACAGAGGAGCTTATGATGGTTCGAAGTATCTCCGATCAACGCCACTATGCACGCACAATACAGGAAATAATTTTTATGGACAATCAAAATAATCTACCGCATTTTTCACACCTTCATCACATCCGGGCTTTCTGTACATATCAACACGCCCGCGCCTGTCTCTATTATTTATACATTATACATATTGACTTATTTTCATTCTCTGCATTTTTTACCAAGTCACAGAAAAATTTTCCAACATTTTATAAAACCGACATATGAAGAAAACAAAAAGTCTAACGAGACTAAATTTAGCTCTATTTTCCCATTTATAACGATTTAGATGAAGAAATTGAGAGGCTCCTTAATGATAAATAATTATTTATCAAAGTTGACACAAAATCATACATTTAACAAAAAAAAATGATTTTAATGAGATGATGAAAAGCCTGATTGGTATATCTCATACTCATACACACAAGAACATCATCCGACTGATGAGCATATACAGCATTTTCATTCAATATTTGAAAATTTTCTACAATTCCTGAATCATACTATGCCGAAAGGCCACACTAAAGAAATATTTCACGTTTGCGATCAGTTCATACAGAGAAAGACATTTGTTCCTGGGAAAATATGATATTTTAAACAATATTGAATAACTACCTAATATTTTTTAATATCTGTAAAAAAATGTTTTCCTTTGAATCATTCCAAATGTGAAATAATTCTTTAAAAAACTAGAAAAATTGTGGCACACATGGTTCACTCGTAAATAAAGTATAAATAAGAAAAAAAAATGGTTTGCATCATGCAAAAAAAATCTGGCATACACGCATAACGCACGTAAAACGGTAAAGCAAAATGTTTGTTGACTACTGCAAAAATAATAAAGATAAAACAAAAACTGAACTATCAGCATGAGAAAAAATGAGAAAATATCTGTTATTTACCCAGTGGTAAGAGGGGGCGTGCATGTGAAGAGGATACGAGCACGGGAGATCCTCCTTTTGCCTCAAACTTTCAAATATCGGCATCAGCTGGCTCATAAACTCCTCCGCTATATTGTGTACCATAAACCAAATTAATCGAACCAATTTTATGCTATTTTCTAGCTCGCTTCTTCATGAACTAGGTATACGCATTTTTATAGAATTCGTCTAAATAAAATTTTGATTGGTTATTCTTATTTGGACAATATCCATATTATATTGGCGGCAAGTGTGATGATTTATTCTTAAATGGTCTTGGCTATAACTGTTATCGAACGAAAAGAAGAAGGAGAAGAAGAATAAGCCAACTATGGAAGGCGGCGGCGGCGGCCTGCGGATAATCACGCATACACGCTCGATCACACTCTCGCTGAGAGTAATCCTAACTTTACGAGAAGAATCGCATCTCCTGAGGTTCATCGCTTGTGGAGAATAAGAGAAAAAAAAAAGAACAAATATCTTCTTAACAACGAATGCCTATGAAAAAAATCAGGTTAACCATACGCACACGCATACTGTTTTCACCGATAACAACACTAACCCAGTGAAAATAAAATGAGAACAAATCGCAACTAAATAAACAGGAGAATAAGGATAAATGAGATTAGAAAGTAAAAAGTTAACCGGAAGAAGACAAGCGCTCTCTACCTACTGAGAATAATATCTTAATGATAAAAATGCGACATGCTCGTGCGAAGAAAAGAGAGAAGAAAGAGAGGGAGAACGAGACAGAGAGAAACGAGGTGAGACAAATTTTTAACGTTTCCTGCTGAAATTTGCCCAAATACTTACCAAACAAAGCCGTCGTCGTCCAGTCCAGGCATTTTTGTCTTTTTATTATAATGATGATATATATATTTGTGTGAAAGTGCGATGCAATGCAGGTGTGTATCAAATTTTGTTCAGTGATCATTATTTATATCTTTGTAATAATGACAATGAGCCAGATGCAACAAAAAATAATTAAACGTTTTCTTTACTCTTTGTTTTGTTTTTTTTTTGTTTTTTTTTTTACTTCATTCAAAGTATTTGGATTGATAAAAATAATTAATGCTCGTGTTTGTCACAATCATGCAGTAATTGAACATAAGAAATAGGTATAGTATACTGAAAATTGCAAGAGTCATTCTTCTTGAAAAAAAAATGAGATTTATCTTGGATTCTTTTATATGAGGATTCGTTTTTCATCACCGTTTTGTGGCAACATTACCTTGGTGATTGGACCTGCCGAGGACAATTGCGAACGTTGAAGAGTCGAATTTGGGCTCGGTTTGGACCTGAACGCTGTCATTGTCTGGCTGACACCATCCGCCAATATGAATTGCTCCCGCAGTTCAATATTCGTTCTTCCCTTGGCTACAGTGTGTTGCGTGCACGCAGAGTTAGTAGGAAGGCGCATAGGGATGCCGGGATATTTTCGTGTTTTTTTTTTCAATTGTTTTCCGATAGGATGTGCCAAATTTTATGTACAGAAAAATAGAAAGATAGATCAAGAGAAAGAGAGAGAGAGAGAGAGAGATAGATAGCCAAATTGAGAAGACGATTATTAATTACAGATTAGGATGGTCCAAAATAATTATTGTAGAAGATCAAACAAAAATAATAGAAAATAAATTTTTTTGATATCAGTAGCAAAGGAATATTTCGATAAAAATAAATTTGGTGTATCGAATCACATTTCCAATCCATGCGTTTAAATAAAGGGGAAAAAAAAGATTTGTTGGGGTCGAGGGTGTTAGAGAGAAAAAGAGATGTAAGTGGAAAAATAAAAGTTGTGGCACGTTTGTGTATTTATATGTATTTGTTTGTGCGTGCGTGCGTGCGTCGTGTGTGTGTGTGTATGTAAAATATAAGGAAAAAAAAACTTAGGATGAATAAAGAAAATAAAATTAAAAAATTATATAATATTTAATTTTAGGATTATGAGGACTAACCGCTCAAAAATTTATAATTACAAATATATGGTCACATATTTTTGTTTTACTTTACGGGAAATAAAATTTTTTAGCTAAATTCATTTTTATTCTGGACTATATACTTGTAATGTAAATAATTTTTGCTGTACAACTTTTGCAAGTTTTTATCGACACACGTATATTTTATTAACTACATTTCTACCCACAAAGAAAAATTTATAACACGATCGATTTAAGAACAGTCAGCTTTTTTCAACATTAGACATAAAGCAATGTATTACTAATGAATATCGTCTTCCAAATATACAATTATATTTTAAAAATTGGATGTTGGAAGCTTTATTTCAGTTATGATTTTTTCTGCAGCAGTGAACAAATTTCTTTCTGACAACAACCAATTTTTCTTGACGACAAATTAATAATGAAAACCTATATTTTATAAAAATTCTTCATAAATTCAAACGCCATGCTGTTAAAAAATATAACAATCATTTAAAATACAGTGAAGTCTGAAAAAAAACCTAAAAAAAATAACAAAAGACCCACGATCCAGCAAACCCATACCATTTCGATGAACGAAACCCAGAATGTTTCAAAACCTAATTTAAAGACTATATCTTTATCAATTAAATAAATAAAATCAGAAAAAAAAGAAATGATAAATGTAATGAGGCTTGAACGACAGCTAAGTAACCAGCGTTGCATTCGATATTATTATAAACTTCCTGTTTGTAAAATTAAGACTGATAATGAGATATGAGCGAATTTTAAATTATAAAAAAGGAATCGGTGAATTGAAATGGAAAAAATAAATCATCGACAAGAATGAATGGAAATGTAAAAAAAAATACAAATAGCTGACGCATGCCAACACATGAACTATCGAAATGCAATATTTACAGATTATTAAAGTTTTAAAGAGTTACAATATGTATTTTTGTCGATCTCTGGTTAACATTCCAATAATGATTTATTAAGTGCGAAATGACAATGAACGTGCAAGGAAGCTCACCGAGCGGACACCAACCCTCATGTTGTTCTGGCTTGTTAGGATCCGGTATTGGCATTAGAAAGACTTGAGGATTCAAATGAACGCAACATTTCCAGTTTTTTTTTGTTTTTTGTTTTTTTTTTCACAAGGAGACGTTGAAAAAAATGGCATGCGATGCGTGGATATAAAATGATCAAGAGCACGTTAGAGGTGTGGAAAAATTGAAAAATGAGATCGGAGAACGTTACGAGGATTGAGGAAGGAGATAGTGAAATGAAAAAGCAAGAAAATATTTGTTAGTACAGAACCGTTCAATGATTTAAGTGATTATCTACTTCATTGTTCGTGTTGGATTCGATGGCTGTTTCAGAAAAAAAAGCAGCACAATGGGAATCGTCCCTCGTTCTATTTTCTTTTGATCAAACGTCATTTTATACGAGTACACACTATACAATATTATCTCTTTGATTGTACTGTTATTCTTCAAAAATATATGTTTTATTTTTCCGAATTAGCCATTTACCGTATTCATTTATCTAATATAAAATAGAATAAAGAAAAAGATAAAAGAAGAAGAGCCTTCAAATGTAAATGATAACCAAACGAAAGCAAAAAATAGCGGACGCACTCGCACACATCTTCGCTCGCACACTCCCTATTTCTCATTCATAAATCCATATCTTTTAAAGATATCATGTTTGTGAGGGATAATTAATATTACGTCACAACTGTTTACCTCAGGAGTTGAGATCATACACACAAAACGCACGAAAGCGTCGTTATTTCTTATTAAGCTCAGAGCAGTTAATCATTCAAAAACGTTATTGTGTTTTTTAACGCCATAAAAAGCTGACTAGAATGATCACATTAAAAAAAAACAGTTCTCAATTTTTTAATGCATAATCAAGTTTTTTAATTATAAAAATTAATCAACAAAATTATTGGAAGACTCATTATTCATATTTTTCGGAATTTTTTTTTAATTCGTGACAAAACTATATATGCATATCTAACTAGGTGAGATATATTGCACAACTCACTCCAGGTGAGTCTTGTGATTTATTAAGCGAAAGAGTGTATCGATTTATATGAAAATTGAAGAAATGATGAATCTGAGTAATAAATTACTTCCATTTATTAACCAACGAGTTGTTGCGATAAAATTTATATTCTTTAGTTTCTTAATGCACTTAAAAAATAGCAGATGAATAGCATGAATTATGCTAAGTAATGATGAATAAACATAAATTTCGCGACAACGATTAATGTCGTGAAAAGAGGGGAAATGAAAAAGAAAAAAAAAGTAAGAAATGAGGTACGTAAAAATGAACCCCGCGGGAAATATAAAAAATGGTTCGTTGCTCATGTTTAACCTCTCATAATAAAAGTATTAGAACCTCTGATATTGGTTAAAGAAAAAAATCAAAGATTGACGTATGAATCGTTTAAACTTGTAAAGAGAATAAGCTACATTAGTATGGGGCAAATTTTCAATTCCGCAAAATAATGATTGGCATTTATTTTCATATTTATAGTAGACATACTCAAACTAAATAGACCTAACACAAATAATCGATATTAATTGAAAATGTTGAAAAGTTGCTTGGTAGAAGGACTTACCGCGACATGGATCGTTCTTGAGAAGGAATTCGTCGAGGGCTACCCAACCACCACCGACTCTGACCATAACGGTCGATCGTAGAATACGGACGAGGCGTAATTTTTGGCTATCTCCGAACTAGTAAAACAATGTTAAAGAATTTATTTAAAAGAAGATGCTGGGAAGATTGGTATTTGATAAGTAGATGAAAAAAAAATGAAAGAGTAAGTATAAATAGGGGGAGACTTACCCGATATTTTCCTTCGCCAACCTGGAAAACTCGGAACTTCTGTCTGCAGGTGCAAAGCATAACGAGTCGCTTAACCTCGTCATGAATCTTGTCCGTATCATTGTGCGTTCTTCTCTCTTCCCAATCAGGTCGAAGAGCAGCTATGAATTCTTTCCAATCTATGAGGCCTTCCCCGTGGCGATCGAATAAGTCAGCAACGGCACCCATCTCCAGTCGGGACGTTTCGAATTCTGACCAAAACAAGACAGAGCAAAACAAGATAAACAAACATCATCTATATTTACATATTTACAAATATATGTAAATATTGAATAAATTTACTTATTTAATTATATAACATAATAAATACTGACTCGTATTCATAATTCCTTGGATAAAATCGTCCCTTGGAATCAAACCGTCGTTGTTCTTATCCATTTTCCTGAAGAGATCCGTCAGTCTCGACTTTTTGTGGTTCATGAACTTCAAGAACTGCAATTAACATTTTTTGTTTTTTTTTATCAATTATTACTCAAAAAAAAATAATATCAGTGATAAAAGGACAAACTGATTTTGTAATATTCGACTAACCCGCTTGCGCCAGTCTTCCCAACTAAAGTTAGCGACGCGATCGAGTTCTTGTATGTAGTTGAGCTTATCTTGAAGACGACGCTGACGTTCCCACGCGAGCATCCAAACGTGACGCCAACGATCCCAAAGCAGCCTCACTCGAGGATTTCTAAATTCTGGCTCTGCTCCTTTGCTATTTATTTCAAAAATACATCATCTATACTTTTCATTCTTTCAAACATTATGTATCACTTGACGCATTATTAAATATGATGAACGAATTAATACTCTTCCCATCGTTCAACCAATTTCGATTTAAATATTAAACGAATGAAAATAAAAGAGGATCAATTAAAATTAATTAATTAAATCACGACAAAAAAAAGTTTCTAAATTTATTATACCGCTAGAGAATAAAATTTCTACTATCAATTAATGTTTAATAGGATTTTATCCATCGGCTGCGTTTGCATAAGCATTTCCCATGCGTACAAATTTGTAAAACATTATTTTCGTACACCTTTGAATATTTCAAAATAGTTACTATGTAAATTATCAGGCATCTAGAATACTTTCTAAAATGATTTAACAAAAAAAAAGACAATTAGCGAGTACCGTTTTTTTTCTTCTTTTTTGTGTTAGTCAAAATTCGAATCACAATAGAAATAGTAAATCTTGATAAGCCAATAATAATGAATGGAATGAAAATTAGTTAATCAAATATTGAGAGTACCCTCCTCAACCTTTCTTCCCGAGAAGCATACATTTTTTGGGGATCTTCTTACCAAAGATTCCTCAAACTATACGTTAAATGTGTACATACATAAATAGAGCGGAATAATTAAAATAAAATAAAAAAAAAACAGAAAAGAAATGATTGTAACGGAAGGATAATGAAAAAAAAAACGAAAAGGGAATGACTGACCTTCCTTTGGGTGGGAAGCGTGGGCCAATGTGCGGCAATGAAGGATCTGGAGTTCTTTCCCGACCCGGGCTGGCACGGCTAAACAAGAACATGCGTCACATCACTCGTAACACTACTCAACACTTTTTTAAATCTCTCTCAATCGCTGCTTCAAAGGGACTCTTTTTTTTATGCGTTCCATCGCACATTTCTGTCTAAATAATTTCAACTTTCTCTTTTGTATCATCAATTGAAAACAAAACGACTAATTTTATTCTGATAAAAGTCATTAATTATCTTTGCGACCGGATACATTTATCAATAACCGTTCATTAATACTTGAAAAAATAAAACATCAATTACTTCATTTGATTTTTATGCACAAATAAATGTTTTACATTTAAAAAACCGATGTAATAAAAAGAAATTAGTGACTAAAGTTAAAAAAAAATAATTATGGAATAATATTCTTAAAAATATTAAAACAGCATGCTGACGATCGAACAAGCAAATTCGATAAATGTGATGTTTATTATCGAACGCATTCACAAACAAGTTGTCGCATTTTCGATGGAATGCTTTTATTAAATGTGTATGAAGGCGCACAATGAATTGAATATGAAATCGTACCTGCCACGTCGGGATTGCAAGAGGTCACGGCTGCCTTTGAAACTAAACAATTTAAAACGAACGAAAAATTCTTAATGGAATACGTTTGACAATGAAAATTTTTTAAAAATACATGATATTACGAAAATATAGGGAAAAGAGTGACTTTTTTGAAAATGATGAAAATATTAAAATGTTGTATAATCGATTTTGATATGACGAAAGGAATGACAAAACACACCTTTGCTTACGCAGTGGCTGATCGTTATCATTGTCCGGGTATTGCTCCTTGCTGCAGTATCGGTAATAAGAATGACATGCAACAACAGATACACAAATGAATAACGAGAAAAAAAAAGTCATTAAGAGCACATACGTATGTATCTATACACGCACACTCGCTAAAACGATGATGATAATAATAATAATAATAATAATGGTGATAATAAATCGAGCGACGAAAGAAGCAATGAAAAATTTGATGCACTTTTGCGAGATTACGGTTGTTTTTGTTTCAGCAATATGGAGTTTTTTTTTCATGTATAAAAAAAAACAGAGCCGATGTTAAAAACAAAGAAATAGAATAGGATGAGTAAAAACTCACACTTGTCCTGGTGCTTTGCCCTTGGATATTTTACGAGAATCCTTGATAGACTTGACCTGTCTCGCTTTGCAAACACGATCAACGTCATTTTGGCGACGACTCGTGTTTTCCATGAACTCGCGATGATCGGCTATGAGCATCTCGAGAGTTGGGCGATCGTCGGGAAGTGGTTCAGCTTCGAGAGCAGTAAGTGTGTTGGTCAGTCCTTCCAACCAGGCAAGAAGTTCTTCAAGAAGGTTATCAAGATCCTGTAAAAAAAAAAAAATTTGAAAAATAATAAATAAAGTGATGATGAAGAAGAGAAATAGAGTAAGAGAGAGAGAGAGGAAAATGGGTAGACCTGAAGTCCTTGCATGTGGTTCTCGAGTCTCTGGTTTCTCTGATGCGCCCATGTCGAGACTTCCTCCCATCTCGATTGAATGATAGTGATCCAGTGTTTTATGACGGCGGCACCATCAGGATGAGCTTTCGCGAGAACAGCGTGAGCCAATTCAAGAGTGTTGTTCTTCTCGAATTCCTTGGCTTGGAGCTCTCGGAGGAATTTCTCGTGGTCCATCATCTGATTTCTGCTCTCCTGCTCGTCCTCCGGCAATTGTCCGGCAAAACGGAGCTTCATCTCGGCATCGCTGAGCCATTCAAGAAGGACGTGGACAGCCTTGTGAAGGCGCTCCGCTTCCCGGAGGGCTTCCTCGAGTTTAGCTGTTTTCTTGGCGGAAAGTCGAGTAACCGTGTCCCAGAGGGCGGTTACTTCCGAAAGTTGGCTTCTAATCGTTGCAGCGTCCTCGATGGTCGCCTTCGATTCGAGCTCTCGGCCAGTCCTAATAACAGACTCCATTTGCGAAGCTCTCGACTCAAGATCTTCCTCGAAAGATTTATGCTGGTCGACGAGCATCATAACCGTGTCTAGATCTCCGTGAAGAGCTCCAGGATTGGCGAGGTGCTTCTCCGTTTTTCGGAGCCACTCGAGAAGCGCCTGAATCGCATCCTTAAATTGTCCCGAGAACAAGAGGGCTTCCTCCAATTTTCGCTGACGATCGACGCTCTTGCCGCACACCATTGTCCATTTGTTTTTCAATTCGTTGAGCAATTCCTTGAGAGCCGGCTCGTCGCTCTTCGGGGCTTTGTCCTTCAACGTCTTTCCATTCTTCATCGTCGTGTCGTAACTTCCTTGTTTCCCGCTCAGAGCCTTCTGAACTTCCCGATGTTTGTTCAGACGATATTTGATCTTTTCAGGATCGTTACCTCCGACTCCGTCCGCCGCCATGTCATCCAGACTCCTCTCCGTCTCGTCAAGCCAGTTCATAAGATTCGACCAGGCATCGTGGAATTCTCTCGCCTCCTTGTAACCGTGATCAAGAGCCCGAGTCCTCTCGGCTGATTTCGAAACTACTCGCTCCCACCTGTGTTGAACGCTGATCATCAAATTTTTAATCAATATTACATCCTGCTTTTGCGAAAAATAACGCAAGTGAGTTCCCTTCTTGTCGAGATTTAACATTGTCTCACGATGAACTCCAACGTCCTTTTGGAATGTTTTGTGCTCCTCGATCTGGCTCAATATCGTTTCCATAACTCTCGAGACCGGCTTTAGGTTCGTAAGAGTTTTCTCAGCGTTCGTCAGCCAGTCAACGAATGCCTGAAGGGCGTCGTGAAATTCGGTCGCCTCTTTCAGGGCTATTTCCAATTTAATCTTCTTGTCGCTTGCTCGAGCTGTCACGCTATCCCATCTTTGCTTGAGGTTTCTCAAATTGTGATTTAGACTTCCGGCGCTATTCGCCCCGGCTCGCTTGAGATATTCCTGTCCTTGCTGCAAAACTGTCTCAACCTTTGCTCGGTTGAGTTCAAGCTCGTTGTAAACTTCCATGAATCTCTCGAGCTGCTCGGAGGCCGTTTCTGGAAGTCCTCCGACCGGTTTCGAGGCGACAATCGTGTTGTCGACGTCACCAAGCCAAGAGAGCAGGTCCTGTATTTCAGCGGTAAACGATTGAGCCTCTCTCAGGGCATCCTCGAGCTCTCGCTGTCGATCAGCAGCTCGCTGAAGCAAATCTCTCCATCGCCGATTTAGAGTTCCCAACTTTTCAGCGGTCGTTGATGCCTCAGCGGTACCTTTTCCATCCTCGATCAATTGTCTTCCGGCGTCGTTCAAAGTGTCCACGCTCGTCTGATGGGCCTGAATGTCGTTCACGAGAACCTTCAATTTTGCAAGTTCAACCTCTATTACTTGAGGATCTCCAGCAACCGGTTTCAGCTCGTCCAGAGTTCTGTCCGTATTCTCAATCCAGACGAGGAGCTCATCCAGAGCGTGCTGGAATTGACCAAGACGGAGGAGAGCATTTTCCAGCAGACGCTGACGTTCCACTACTCCCCGCAGTAAACCGTCCCAACGACGATTTACCGCCCCCAGAGGTTCCTTTATAGCAGCCGCCTGTTCCGACGACGTTCTCTCTGTCAGCTCGGCAGCTTGCCTGTACAAACAATATCCAACTTTAATTTCTTTTTTTTTTCATAACAACGCATTCCTTGAAGGTCCTTGAAGTACAAGAAAAAATGCGGACGAATGTGGAAATAACGATTAAAGAGCTACTTTTTTCTTTTTTTCTTCTCAACCTTTTCCTCATCTTGTTATACAAAAGTAATCTTTATTTCCTGTAGCCAGACTCTTCTTTTCACGGACCTCCATCCTCGCAGATAACACAGTATCTTATTCAAAAATAGTTTACACATGCTACAGAGTGAGTCATGACTACTACAACTACAATATTGGAGTACTTTTCAAACGCTACGGTAATTAATACGACATTAACAAAAAATTCTTTTTTTTTTTAATTTTTTTTCATCAAATAAAAACATTGATCCAACAAAATAATGGTTTCATTTATGCTCCTTTGCGTAATGCGTACCTGCACCCGACATGCTCACACAATATACAATATGGAGAAGAAAGAATTACGACGCAACATCGAATGAGGCACAGAGGGAAAAAGTTATCATACATTATTCAATTACGACAGGGATTTTTTTTTCTCAATTTTTGTCAAGGGGTTCAGGTAACAATGCTGCACATGTGTAAGAAAAGAAGAAAAAACAAATAATCAAGCCATGCTCTAACTACGGCAACAACAACACGGAGAAGTTGACTTGCCTTGTCAGACTCCTTATGTTCAGAGGTACCGAAACAAAAAAAAACGATTTGGGATTAGATTTTTAATCATTTCATCAATATAAATGTAACGAGAATGAAGATTGATATACAAGAGGGGGCCTGAATGTATTTACCGAAATAAATACACACAGATAACTTGTAAAAAAAAAAAAAAGAAAAAAAAAGAGAGAGAGAAGAAGAACAACGAGTGCCTGAAGGTGAAAACATTTTGGAGTTATTAAAAAAAAAAGAAAAAAAGAATAGTCACCTGTTGAGAGCCTCAACTTTGACCATGTGCGGATCAACTTCGGCCTTGAAACGAGCGAGTTGCTTGATCTGTTTCTTGACCTCGTCAATGTCGCTACCGAGGGGCCCCATGTCGGCAAATTTGTCCTCGGCCTCTTGCAAAAATTCGAGGAGATTGTGAAGAGTCTCGTGGAACTCCATAGCTTTTTCCATGGCATCGATAAGATTCTCTTCACGTCTGGCGTAAAGGGCCGTGACGTTGTCCCAGGCCTGATCGAGATCCTCAATGTGCTTACGGACTTCGGGCTTGTCCGGTTCACCGCATAGCCCCATCAACTCGTGACCCGATTGACGTACTTGCTCGACATCGGGCTTCGTCTGATCGATCTCCTGTCGAATTTCCTGGAGGGCGACTTGCTGCTGCTGGATTGCCCCGGGCTGAGCCGCCGGAGGTGCCTGACCGGCGAGGGCGTCCTGGAGTTCTCTCAGAGTCGTCATAACCCCATTCAACTCTGACCAGAACTTTTCGGCGACAGCGAGAGTCTCGTCGAGGGTCAAGCCACGGTCGGTCGTCGCCCTCTGGACGTCCGTCCACAATTTGTTCAATTTATCGAGTTTTCTCTTGATATCCTTGACCGCGGGATCAGCCCGATTTCCGGCCTTGCTGATAACGTCGTCCGCGGCCCTTCTAACCGCGGCATAGGCCTCGGACCTCTGAGCAAGATCATCCGCGAGAGCGGCGTTCTCTTCCATCTGGTCGCGGAGACGAGGCGGATGAGCGCTTACCGGCTCGACCCCGTTAACCTGGTCAGCGGTCGAGGAGAGGGCGCGCAACATTCCCTCGAGTTTGTCCGAGAACTGGGAGGATTCCTGGAGAGCTTGCTCCAAAGTTTGCTGGCGCGTTCGCAATTCGGCTCGCAGAGCGGCGTACCGAGCATTGTCATTATCGAGAATGTCCTGGACCTTGGCCCCTTCCTCCTCGTTGCACAGTCTCATGAGAGCCTCTCCGGTCTTGTTGAGCTTCTCAACGAGAGGCTTGTGCTCGTTTATGCTCTGAATAAGCAGCTCGTTCTTGTCCTGCTGCTGAGCTATGAGATCCGGCCTGAGAGCCGGCATTGGTAACATGGCGACCTGTTGCTCGGCCTCCTCGAGCCAACTAACCAGCCCCCCGTGAGTATCGCGCAGATGCTCAGCCAGAGGCAGTGCTTGCTCCAGGGCCCCGAGTCTGTCGCTCGACAGACCCGAAACAATTTCCATCGTCTCTCTCAGATCTTCCATTTTCTCCCTTATCGTCGAGGTATCCTCGTGGTGAGTGTTGTCACGAATTACCTTTTTCGCGCTCGATATTACGTCCCGGACTCGGCCCTTCTGGCTCGAGATATCGTCGTTCAGAGCTTTGTGCTCCTTCAATTGAACGCGAATGATTTCTGGCTCGCTGCTCGGTGGCTCCGCTTCCCGGAGTTGCGTGTCTACTTCGCGGAACCAATCGAGCAGATCGTCGATGTCACCAATAACCTCCAAAGATCGTTGCTTGCTCAATTGAATTCTCTCGGCCTTGCGCTGAATTTGTTCGGCGATCGCATCGAAGCGTCGGTTATCGCGCGTCACGAGAGCCTCGATCGTTCCAGCCCCCTCCCCGGGGGATATTTGACACAGCTGAGGCCCGATTGTGTTTACTTTTTCGAGAACCGGCCTATATTCCGATATTTCCATTTCCAGACGAATTATTTCCTCCTCTCGGGGCTCGGCCGATTGAAGGGCCGCTTCGGCGGCCTGCATCCAGTCCATCAAACGATTGTGATTCTCGTGGAATTGTTGGACCAACGGCAAAGCCTCCTGAGCGTGCTTCAGCAGATCAGAGCCTCGACTCACGAGCTCGTTGAATCGCCTCTGAAGGGAGTCGAGTTTGTCCTTCAGTTGGAGAGCCTCGTCGCTCGATATGTGCTTCATAAGTTCAAGCCCGGAATCGACGGTGCTGTCGACTTCGCTCTGCCGGGTTGACACCTCCTCCGTCAAATCTGCAAGATCCTCCATCTGTTGAAGCAATTTTTCCGTATGAACACCGAGTACACGATACTTGGACAGTCTCATTTCCATATTCTCCATCCAGGCCTGCAAGTCTTGATACGTAAGGACGAGATGACGAAGTCCCTGCCTCGATCTCTGCAGAAGATTTCCAAGGGCTTCCGAACGATCCACGAGCCCGGCGTACCTTAACAAAAAACACACAATAAGTCTTTCTTCTTCTTCTTCTTCTTCTTATTATTATTATTATTTATAAACAATACACTGATTATGTACCTGTCCGCTGCGTCCTGAAGTTTGTCGGCCAACGAGGCTGCTTCGTCCTCTCCGACAAGACTCATCAATTGACTAGCGATTTCCGTCAGCTCGCTAAAGTCCGGCTTCTTCGAAAGAATATCGTCGTGAAGAGAGTCATGTTCGGCAACCCTCTGCTGTATTTTTTCCTCATCCGTCGGAACGAGTTCCATCTCTTTGATCTTCCTCTCAGTCTTGTCTAACCAGATTGTCAGGGGAACAAGTTTTTCCTGGAATTCCTTGGCGACGGCCATTGCTTGCTCAAGGGCTTCCATTCTCTCGGCTGCGCCCTCCGTTAATCTGTCAAAACGAGCCACAAGGTCGTTCAGTTGTTTCTCAATCGCTTTGCGCTCCTTCGCTTCGGCCCCCGCAACCACTTCCTGTCCCATGTTGTACAGAGACGACATTGAATTCTGACGGTCCATCAGCATCTTCCTCAGGAACTTTTGCTCCTGAAGTTGAGCCTTTACGACTTTGTAATCCGAGGATGGAGCTTTTTGATTGGCTACCATCTCTTCTGTGTCAGCTAGCCATTTTTCCAAACCATCGAGAGCCTCTTGGAATTTGCCGGATTGCAATAGACCCACGTCGAGCCTTCGATCACGTTCGTTCAACTACATTTTTCAACAACAAAAGATTCAATATAAATTATTATTATTACTATTTTATCGCTATGCGAATGTGTTTTCGTGAGTTGATAATTTTTTGAAAAAATACACAGTATAACTATGAAGAACGTACTTGATGCCACAAGCGTATTCTGAAGTAAAAATCCTCCATGAAAAAAAAAATTAAAAAATTAAAAAAAAAAAAGAAAAAGAGGAAGAGAAAAATTCTAGCGAGAGCATCGCGACTGACTGAAGCCCTCTGCTTGGTTGATGCACCTCGATATTACGAAATGCTTGCGTAATGCGGATCAGGGGAACTGCTACACGCATATGCGCATAGATAGTGTGTAGAAGGGGGAGGGGGGCGGGGGTTATGTAAAGGGGTAAAATGGATTTTCTCTGATGGACTTACCCTCTCCTTGAGATCGTTCCATCTCTCGTTCATTTTATCCAAGTCTTTCTCGATATTTGTTGTGCTGACATCACGTCCGGCAGTCTGTACAAGAGTCTGTCCGAGCATGTTGAGTTCGTCGACCGCGTGGGCGATAGGCTCGATCTTTTTGGCTTTGAGAGCTCGGAAGTCCTCCTGTTGGGCCTTTATCGAGTCAACTTCCGATCCTATGGGTTTAAAACGACGAACCTGCTCACTCGCGTCCTTTATGTCATCGAGAACGTCCGCATGAGCGTGATAAAATTCCTGCAACTTGTTGAGCGTTTCGTTGAGCTGCTCATCGCGAATTCGAGCTCGCTCGTCCAACTTTCCAATGCTACGTTTTAATCCGTCGACCTGATCTCTCGTCGCAACAGCATCCGGAGCAAATCCGCTATCTACGAGATTTTCACCGGAATTAACGAGGTCGACGAGCTCGTCGGAAAGCCTGTTTATTCGGGCCATCAGCTTAGCCACATCCTCGATTTGGCTTCGAACAACTTTGATTTCACGAGCCGGAGCCCTCATCGAATCGAGCTCGTTCTCCAGGGCTGCCAATTCTTGGCCAAGACTCTTGGCGTGATCATTGAACTGAGCGACCGCCGTCGCTGCGCTCTGCAAATCACTGCAACGGTCATTAAGTTTCGATTGAAGATCATCTATTCTGTCCGTCAGATTTTCGACCTCGTCCTGTAGATGGCTCGCGTCAACGCCTTGCTCCCGTGCTTTGTTAACAAGATCGTTCGCTTGCTGACGCACAGCTTGCAAAGGTTTCTTCAGAGCCACCGTTTCCTCTCGCAAGTTCTAAAGCATGTTCAAATATCAAGGAGAAAGCATCAAAATATTATTACTTTTATATTACACGCACTATGTCGCTTTTCATTAATTCCATTTTACCTTTATTCTATCGAGAAGTTTTGGATCTTTGGACGCACCGCCCAAAGCGTCGTGCGAGGCTAGCTTATCCTCGCAACGCTGCACACCATGTTGAAGATCGCGAAGATTCTCATTAAAGTCGGCAAGATGCCGAGCCGTGTCTTCCAAAGACTGAGTTCTTTCCAAGACATCTGTGTATTAAAAATAAATGTTGTTGTTTTATTCTTTCTTTTTTTCTTTCAATTGACATTTTTCAAGGTACTTAATAATAAAAAGTAAAAAATTAAAAAGAAGAACCAGTATAGTTTTACCGTTATTCAATTTATCCCATCTGACTCTCATAGCATTGAGTTCGTTTTTGACAACATCCTTGTCAATGTCGCAAGCACTGAGGAAAGTTTCTCCGAGAGTCTTGTTATTCTCAAATTCACCCGAGCGTTTCCAGACCTCATTTCTGAAGGAAGATAATTCCTTGAGTTGTTTCTCAATGTCTTTGCGCTTGAACGAGGCGGGCTTGAGGCTTTCGAGTTTGTCTTCGGCTTGTCGCAGCCAAGGGAGGAAAGAGTCCTGAGCTCTGTAGTATTTCTTGCAATGCTCGGCGCAAGTTTGAAGTTTCGTGTGCCTGTCAACGGTGTCCTTCTTCAGACGATCCCACTGCGATTGCATCTTGTCAAGATCTCGTTGCAGCGTACGATTTTCCGATTTCTGCGATCGTGCAACAATGTCGCGACCTTTGTTCAACAGCATTATCACTTCGTGCTCTTTTCCCATCACATTCCGATAAATTGGCTATAAATAAATAATTAAGATGGATACATTTAAATAACATTTATGGGAATATTTATAATGCTAATAGAGATAGATAATAGATAGATAACCTCGTGATGATCCAACTGTTGTTGAAGAATTTCTCGATCGGCCGAAACGAGCAATTTTTCCGACATATTACCGAGCTCGTCCGCAAGCCAGCCCAACGTTTTGCTACAGGAAGCTTCAAACTGACGTCCATCGCGCAAATTGCCCTCGATCTCAGCCTTGCGATGGTCCAACTTTTTCTGCAAGTTGTTATACAGTTTACCAACTGCTGCGAGTTTTGCTTGAATCTCAGATCTTGATGCAGGATCACTGAGAACTTGGCAGAGTTGAGCACCAGCGGCTTCGGCATCCGCGAGAAGTGGTCGCTGACCCTCGAGTTGTCTCTCGAGATTTTCAATTTTACGAAGCTGCTCTTCGGGATCCTTGTCAAGTGGCAAATCATCGAGATTGTCAGAAATAGCCTGAAGCGCGTCCCGGAGCCTGTTGAGACTCGCGTCGAATTCTCGACTGGTGTCAACCGCGTCTCCGAGACTCTGAGCCCGCTCGTCCAGCCGTCCAACCTGCTCGGCCCACCTTTCCACGATGTTCTTCAATTTCCCTCCAATCTTCTGACCGTCCCCACTCTCCGGAGTTAATCTCACGAGTATACTATCACCAACTTGAATCAAGTGATCCAGATGTGGCTTCTGAGTTCTAAATTCCTCCCTCAATACTTGAACCTGCTGAACTTGACTCGCAACCATTCTCGGATCCGAAGATATCGGACCCAGAGCCCCGAGCATTCTCTCCTTCGCTCCGAGCCACGAGTTCAGACTCTCGTACGTCTCGTGGAATTCCTTTATGTCCTCCAAATATTTAATTCTATCCTTGCATCGATCGCTGATTGATTTCCACCGGTTCACGACGTCCTCCATCTCGTCATGGAGCCTATCAACGCCCTCAGCCTCCTTCTTTCGTCTCACGAGATCTCGAACCTGAGTTCTCGTACTGTCGAGCAACGATTGTTTCTCATACATCTCCTCGATCACGATCTTTATCTGCCTCGTCGTCTTGTCCGCCTCCTCCTTGCTCCCAGGTACAGTTTCCTTCGGCAACTGGCGTTGTATCTAAACCATTGTTATATATATATATGTATGTTTTTCTTTTCAATTTTCATTATTATGCTTCGAATAAATAATTAATTATTTTTATTCATTTCTCTACCTTGTCCAAAAATTGTGAGAGTGTCTTCAAGTTGTCTAGATGCTTTCGCAGCTCTTCCCTAATGTTATCGAGCTCGGTCTGTCGATCGGTTAGACGAACGCCCAACAAGCCGTACCGATTGTTAATCTCCGAGAGCTGCTGCTGAACCGGCGACAGTTCCTCCAGATGGAATCCGTCCTGGCTCGATCGGCGACTGCTGAATCCACTGCTACCACCTGGAGAGACCGGACTTTGTACCGAGTAAGACTTTGTGGGGGAAGGTGAGCGACTCTCTTGTGACATTCTGCGTACTACAAAAACAAAACAAAAAAAACACGATACGTTTGACGATAAACAAAGCGGTGACAAAGACAGTGTGCAGTGCGCCATATGAATTATTGTAAATTATTTCACTTTTCGAAAGTGACCCGAGAAATAAATAAATAAATGAAAAAAAAAAAGAAAAGAAATTTAGCGTATTATTAGTAGTAAGGCATGAAACGAGTAAACATTTGTTAAGGACTACATACGAGGACTCGTGATGGTCGAGCGTTTCGTTGGGCTTGCGCTGCCGCGACGCCGCGGTGGACTTTCGCCTCGTTCTTTCAGAAGGCTATCGTAGACGAGTCCAAGATCGTTGATTTTGTCGACGGTGTTTCCATAATCGCGGTACTCTTTGTGGATCGGCTTGAGCTCTTCCGTTTGTTTTTTCACTATTTCGAGATCGACGGCGACCGGATTAAGTCGGCTGACTCTCGTTTCCGTTCTCGATAGCCAGTCGAGAACTTGATTGCGTAACTTTTCATAAGCGTTCAGTTGTTCGGCTCTCGACTTGCTCAGACGCTGTTTCTCATCCAGAAGACTGTTTAGTTCCTTCCATTGGGTTTCCAGAGCCTTTATCTTGTCCCGGACATGCGCCGAGTCGGTTATGTCTTTTTTCGCGAGCAAATTTTTACCGTTTCGAACGAGATCCTCCAAAATGGCACGCTGCTCCTCGCGCTTATCCATAAGCTGGCTCATCCTCATCTCATACTCCGAGACGTCCAATTTCGAGAGTTCTCGGGATTGTAAAACGTCCATCATATGGGCGTACCAAGTGTCGAATTTGATCGTATCCGTTATAAAATCAGCGAGAGCTTGAGCAACCTCATCGAGGAATTCAGCCCGATGTAACGATTTGTCCATCAATTTTTCATACCGACTCTGAACATCCTTCAATTTAGCCTCAATACGCTTAGCAACCCTGGCATTGCTCGAATTAATGAGCAAATCTTGAGCACTAGCCGTTATCGTTTCAACGCTCGCTCGATGACTATCCAAGTCTGATTGGAGCAAACGCTGATCTCGCTGCTGTTCCTCCAAACGGTCTCTCTGCAAGCTGGCAGGTCTCTGAAGGTTTCTGCAACGAGAATTAAAAAAAAACAAATTCTTCATGTACATAGAGAGAGAGAGAGAGAGAGAGAGAGAGAGAGAGAAATAAAGAAATGAATGTCTAGAGGTCGGTACTGACTTGAATTGACTCTCGGCGCTGTTGAGCCAAGCGACCAATCCGTCGAGAGCATCCTGTACCCCCTGACTCTGAACAAGCGCCGTGTCAAGCTCCCGACACTTGTCAGCGAGAGCATTCGAGAGCTGTCGATATTTATCCTCGATATCCCGGACGGGCTCCTCCAGTTGTTCCATTTCACTCGGTGTCAATTGTCCATCGAGCGATCTCAACAAGGCCTCGAGGCTGCTCTTGGCATAATCGATAAATCGTTCGTTCGCAACGAATTCGTTGTTGAGGGCCTTGGCCTTGCTCAGCTGATCCTCGACTTGTTTCGGCTCGGGAGCAACCGGCTCCGAAATAATTCTGTGAACTCTCGGTTCAACGTCTCTGAGCCAACTCTTGGCTTTTTCCAACGACTCCTGATAGTCTCTCTGCCTCCCACCGACTCCGGACAAACGTTCCGAGAGATTATTTGCCCGGGCCAATAGATCCTTGTACTGAGCAGTTACGATCGTAACTTCCCTCCTGACCGGTGAGTCCTGGCTCGCGATTGGCTCCTTGTGCGGCAAACGTTGCGGAAGACTCGTCCTAAATTCGTTCAATACTTGGAGATACTCTTTGCTCTCGTCGACAAATTTCTGAGCTGCCATCGTTATGAATCGCAAGTCGGCCTGATGGGCAATCACATCGCTTATAAAGTCTCGAGTCGTCTCCGTGCTTGCTGTCAGTTTCTTCAGATCTGAGAGAGAACGCTCTTTCTCCTCGAGAGTACGCCGAGCCTTGTCCAACCAGCTCGAAAACGAAGATATTTCGTTCCTTCGTTCCAAATAATCAAACAATTTATGAGATTATTCAATACATTTGTCCGAATAAAAGCAACAATAGGAGCTATTTCATTAAATAAAGAGTTACGTATAGAGGTGGTGAATTACTTGAATTTATGAAGCTCGTCACGGGCTCCCATCAGTCGTCTGAGCAGACGATCCGTTCGATCGGTCACACGATCGAATCTCGTCTTCAACGAGCGTCCGTTCTTCTCGAGCGTCGAGACTTCATCGCTCGAGAGAACCTCACTCCCGGTAAGAACAACTTGACGAACTTGATCCAGACACGAAGCCACTGGACGACTGTGACATTCCAAATCCTCTCTCATTTGCTGCAAGTAAAAAAGAGAGAGAGAGAGAACAAAAAATTACATTTAATCGATCGGAAACAAAAACAATTATTGTTGTGAAATATATCAAGTTACCTTCATGTTATTTATTTGATTTCTCAAATCCTCAACGTCCTCCTTGACAACGTCCTGAGTGGCAAGGTTCTCCTCGATGCTTGAGATCCATTGCAAAAGTTTGGAGAGAGTCTCGTCGCACAGCTTATATTTCTCCTCGACAGCTTGCTACAATTGTTTCAATTTCAGACAAGATTAACGCGCTTTACTTGGTTTACTGACTTTTTAATGCTCTTTTTAATGCTCTATTTATGTTTTTCATTAATCTACTTTTAATGGCGTTAAGAAGAAATAGAACCACCGTCTCACCCAGGGTGGTCCAACACGAGAAAACGCTCAATGAAAAAAAAAAGTATACTATATATAGAAAATATAATATTTTGTAAGCCTATGGCATTTCTCATACATGCAAGCACAAACACGCACAAACGAAACATACAAAGTCGCCTCATTACAATATCCGTTGTAGCTTCAATTTATCAGCATGAATTTTTCACGATGCACGATTTTTACAATATGCCATCTAAAACGAAATAAATTGTATAATGAACGAATCAATATCTTTTTTTTTTTTCAATACAAATAATGTGATGAAATCACGAGAAATCGTAAACGTATAAAATTTCAAGCAAATAAATTAAAGCGCACAATAATGATAGTGTAAACGGTATATATTGTGATAACGGGTAGGAATGATGATTTTTTTGTTCATGTACATATAAAAAATAGTATATATATAAAAAGAGATGAAATTCATAAATGTAAAACAAGTAAGAATGTCAGAGCTAGAAAAATGATAAATACAGAACTGGAAAATAAAAACCTGAAAAAAAGTAAAAAAAAAGAAAAACGTTTACAGACAATATTAATAACGAGTATATAAAGTAATAAAGGCAGAAAAAAATTGAATATGATAAGATTTAACAAATGTATAAAAAGTAAAAAAGTGGATAACTTTTATATTATGTTTCGATCACCGGTGTTAAGGACTGCTTGTTAATTTTTGTCTACCTGAAAGTAGTTTTAAATTAATAAAATACCTGATAGAAAATGATTTATGATTTTGTAAAATTAATTGATGAATTTTTAAATGAACGAATTAATTTGATTCATGAAACATTCAGTGAGCACATGAATATGATGATAAATACTAATTTGGCCTTGATAAAAATATCTCGAACCCTGAACAGACTTTAATCCAAACATAATATTGTCTTTTACTTATATTAATTATATAAAATTTATTAGAAATATGCATGATATTATTTTCGTTCAATTGCCCCGTTAAGAAGATAATTGAGCAAAAATAAAAAATAAGAAGTAAAAGGTAAATAAAATTTAACTGAAGGCCGAATTAGCGTTGCTGATGCGACAAGTTCTCTCTTCATATCTTTTTTTCCCCCTCGTTATTGAAGAATCGAGCGATGTGTTATGACATTATGAGTACGATTTTCGGTGAATTTTTTTGTTACGATTTCGTTCATCATGCCTTCGAGCAGCACGAATGTGGTCGATGATCAGTGTCGGATGCATTGGTCGAGTTTCTCGCTCTTTTTCGCTCAATTTACTTTAGCTTCCCGTTCTTAGTCTTAACAAGCACGCGCGGATGATAAACATGGACACACTGAAAAAATGAGACAAACGGTGTTAAAAGCGGGTTTACGATTACGTTTTTTTTTTCTTCTTCTTCTTCTTCTTATTTCTCACACAGCATGATGGTTAAATTTGGCGAACAAAAAAAAAAGTACAACAGTAACCGAACCGAATAGATATTTCAATAAATATGTTGGCATTTTCTACGATGCTTATTGTGACATTCCCATATAATTGCGCGCGTGTCTACTATATAGACTCTATCGACTATCGCACGTTAATCTAAAAATCCTGCAGACTCGTTTATTAACAAATTCACATTGAGTGGAATTTTGTTTCTTTTTTTAAGAACTCAACAATATCGATTCTCGTGACTTTCTTTCGGTATAGAAGTAGCTTCAGCAAATTTAAATTCCACGTACACTTATTGTTAAAACTGCATTCATTCAGAAATTGTATACGCGATTCAATTCAATTTTTTACTAAACATAATTTAAATAATAACTTGCATCAAAAGTTTATCAATATATAGGGAAATACATATTTAAATATACTATTGACAAAAGTTGAAGAACGAGAATAAAAATAGTTGAAAACTTAAATAGAAAAAAAGATCATTCCGCTGAACATGAAAAGCTTAACATTCGATTAATATCGAGTAGTAGATCCATGCGGGGGAGGAGGGAGGGGGGGACCATGCCACCAAAAGCCAATTCGTCAAGTTTTCCAATTGAATTTAGAACGAGCTCGAAAAACCCTGTTATCACGAGGGTGTACGGATGTTGAGCAAAAAAAAAATAAAGAAAGAGAGAAAAATAGGGAACGTATTAAATATATATATATATATATATGTATGGGAAGAAGTAAAAACTGATTATGTGTGGGTAGTTTGATTGGTTTGTTGGAAGCAATACTATAGATTGTCTGAGAGAGAAAAAAAAAGAAAATGTTGATAAATAGGTGCGGAAGGAAAAATGGACTTACCCTGGCTTCGGCAGCGAGGATGAAACCCCGTTCCAGTGCCCTCTCAAAGTCAAGGTGGTTGGCCTCGTCGGGGCCTTCGAAAAGGGTTCCTCGCGCGTTATCGATACGACCATTGTTAAGGGCTTCGAGGAGGCTAGATATGGTACCGTAAAGGGGGTCTTTTATGACAGTCGTCGAGGGATCTATGAGGCCGTTGTCGATGGCCTCGGCAAGAGTAAAACGGTCTCGATGTAGGATCGAGGTTACGGTGAAGGGGTCGTTGAAAGTACCGCTGCTCGGATTGTAAAGACGAAATTGGAGGGTCTCGATGAGGGAAAAGCCGCGCTTCCGAGTTGTCAACAAACCGATTTCAAGCGCTTTTTCAAAAGTGTACAATTTCGAGGTCAGAGTCTCGAGGACGTTGCCCTTATCCCCGTCCATAATACCCTTCCTGAAGGCTTCTGGCAATTTAACCAATTTATTATTGTCTCGATCCTTAATTAAGGCCGAATCAGGATCGATGAATCCCTGAGCAAAACTCTCCTTGATCGTCAATACTTTTTTACTGTCCGGATCGGTAAAGGTTGCACTCTGGAGACTGAGGGAAGCCTCTTCGAGGGCTCTTTCGAATGTAATCGGTTCGACGAGGTAAACGAGGGTATCTTTAAATTTAACGAATCTCGGGCTGTCGATAATCATCTTAATGCGGCTCTCCTTGTTGAGCCGCATCACCGAGATCGTTCCCCTCGCTCCCCGATCGATTATTTCCTCCTTCAGAGCTTTCGATAAATTAACGAAGCGTCCCGTTCGAGGATCCTTTACGACGCAACTATCCGGATTAATGAGCTCGTATTTGATGGCCTCGTCGATGGTAAACTCCTCCCGGCAAGGAGGAACCAGCCCCGTCGTCGTCGTCGTCGTCGTAGCTCCCAAGGACTTTGGCGAGGAGGAATAATCATACTTTGATGACGAAGCTGGTGGCTCGATGCTAACCAAGAGACCGCGTTCGAGGGCGAGATCGATGCTGTAAGATCGATTGGTGCTGCCGAGGTCGAAAACTCGCCCGTTCGGTACGTCGATCGTCCCGTCCTTAATTCCCTCTCTGAGGGACTTTATTTTACCGGTTTTCGGATGTTTCAGGCCCGTTGTCTCTGCCTCGATGAGATTCGAGTCAATCGCCTCTTGAATGTCCTTTAATTCGTTGACGGACGGATCAACGAATTTGCCGATATCTACGCGATAAAGGCCGGAGCATAGGGCCTCCTCGATCGAGAATCCCCTTTTCGAGGAAACGATTGAGCCTCTTTTTCTCGCCTCGTATAGATCGATAGATTCTCCATTAACCGTCCTGTAAATAGCTTCGGCATCGTCGATTATTCCTTCCCTGATGGCCTCTTCGAGACTAATATACTTGTTGTTGTTACCTCTTGGATCGAGGACAATCGATGATAGTGGATCAATGAGCTCGGCTTGGCAGGCTTCGGCGAGGCTCAATCTCCGATTGCTCGACGGATGAACAAATTTACCGGACGGTGGCAACTCGTAAATAGCCATATCGATTGCCTCGGCGAGGCCAAAGTTGCAGCTCTCGATATCAATAATAAGTCCGAGGTGTAGAGCGAGCGTAAGCGATATCATCGGGGATGATGAAGCATGAGGCTGCTCCTTGAACATGCCCGATCTTCGGTCTATTATACCGGCTCGGCAAGTTTCGGCAAGCGAGAGAATACGACTCTCCTCCCCCGAGGAGCTCTTGTCCCAGTAGCAGGCTAGCTGAGGGCTTATGATGCACCTTCGCATCGCTTCGTGCAACGTCACTGATCTACCGTTGGAGGGATCTGTTATTTTGCCACTCGTATCATCGTACAGACCCTGATGAATGGCTCGTTGGAGAGAAACCGGGGCTTTGTTGTCGACAACGAGGCCAAGCTCGTACGCTTCGCGGAGAGATATTTTCAGGTCGTTTCTCGTAAAGTCTTTTACCTTTCCGCTCCTCCCGTCAACGTAGCCCCTCTCAATCGCCTCGATAAGCGTAACCCTCTGAGAAAATCCTCGATTAATCTCCTTTACGTAAACAGAGTCAGCCTCGATAAGTTTATTCTGTATTGCCCGAATTAGGGGCATGTATCCTCCGGTCCTCGAGTCCAAAACCAGTCCCGTTTTCCCATCGATAATTCCCTTGAGGATCGCCTCACTCAGACTCATCGCTCTTCGGCTTTCCAATAAATATCCCTCCTCCAGGGCTTCCTCGAAGTCGAGGAGATGACCCGTGTCACCTCTCCTTACCTTGCCACTCTTTGGATCGACAATATTCTCCTTGATAGCCCTGTCGAAGCTCATGAGCTCACCGTTCGATTGTTTTACGATGGAGGAGCTCGGATCGATGATTCCCTCCTTAATTGCCCGTTCGGTAGCTATTTTTTCTCGCGTCTCGATCCTCGTGAATAGTCCGCTCTTTCGATCGTACAGACCCTTGAATACCGCCTCGGGAAGCGAAATTTTTCTCTTTGCCGGAACTACCAGTCCGCCCTCGAGAGCATCGTTCAGTGTGATGGATCTCCCGGAAACCGGATCGATCGCTCTTCCCTCCTTGGCATCGATAAAACCGTCCTTTATCGCCTCTCCGAGGCTTATTATTTCTCCTCCTCCTCCTCCTCGCGTTGGATCTCTCACAGAGAGACTCTCCAGGCTTATGTCACCCCTCGCAATGGCACTCTCCAAACTCAAGGATTGTCCGTCGATTGAAAATTTGCCCGTATTCGGATCGTAGCTCTGATGGGCGAGAGCTTCCTGAAGGCTCCACGGTTTGGTGCTCGTTAATATGTAACCCTTCTCATAGGCGAGATCGAGCGACATCGGCCACGGATACAACATAATTCCCCTATCGAGATCTATCAGGCCCGTATCTCCAGCCTCCCCGACGCCAATTGTTACAACGAGCCCCTCCTCCTCCTCCTCGCCACGCTCGTCCCTTATTCTCGTCGTTTTGCTCGCCTCGACGAAACCACTCTGAATCGCCTCCCTCAACGTCATCTCATTCCCCGTTCTCGGATTAAATACCAATCCCGACTTTGGTGAATAATATTGCTGTTGGATCGCCTCGATCAGACTCACTCTCAGGCCCGATGTTACGATAAATCCCTTGCTCAGAGCAACATCCAGGCTCAGATCTTTGCCACCTTTCGTGTCTCTGAATCGGCCTATTCTTCCATCAATCAACCGACTCGTTAACGCATCCTCGAGCGAAATAAACCTTCCGGTATCCGTCTCCATGCATTCCGTTATGAAAGCCTCGACGATTCCCCGCTTTACCGATTCTTCAACATCAACGTACTCTCTTGTCAGAGGATCCACTATTTTTCCACAATTTGCCTCGTACAGACCTTTTTTTATGATCGCTTCGAGACCAATTGCTTTTCTCAAGCTCGGAATAACGAGTCCTTGCTCCAGAGCCAGCCTCATATCGATCTCTCTTCTCGTATCGACATTTATCAAGACTCCCCGTAGCAAGTCGACGATACCAGCCTCTTCGGCCTCGGCCAGCCCCAATACTTGTTCGTTCGCAGGATTTCGAATGCTCACCGAGTCAGGATCAATTAATCCTGATTTTAGAGCCTCGGCGAAGCTCATAAGACGCCCCGATTCGGGCTCTTTGAAAGTACCACTCAGGGAATCGCAAAAGCCAGCTCGGATCGCTTCCTCGATCCTCAAACCTTGCAATAATTCCTCCTCCTCCTGGACAAACGACTCTCTGTGAACTATCAGACCGTGCTGTATCGCCTCGAAGAATCCTATTTTCTTGCCGGTCTTTGGATCAACCATGTAACCGGAGTTTCTGTCAACGAGAGGCCGATCTATCGCTTCCCTCAGAATAACGTATTCCCCGCTCTTGCTCGAGAGATCTTTCACCCACGTTTTTTCAGGATCAATCACTTTCAAATTCAAGACAAACTCGTGAAAAGAGACCGTCGTCCCGCTCTCAGGATCAACGAATTTTTCGTTTTTCAGGTCGTAAGCCCCGTCCCTGGCGAGACTCTCGCCCGTCAATTCCTGACAAACTTGAAGCCGCCTCCTCCTCCTCCTCCTGTACCGTCTTCGATCCCCCATCAAACTTATCTTCGTTCGACTCTGAACAACGATTGTATCGCTCAAATAAATATAATTATTTGACAGAGCTTCCTCAAGGCTGTAGCAGCTTGTGTTATCCTCCTCAAGGCCAAACATTACTCTGCACTCCTCCGCGTCTATCAATTTTTTCTCAATCGCCTCGGCCAGGCTCGTCTCAATTCTACCACCACCACCACCACCGTCACCAGATTTATCCACCTCCTCCTCCTCCTTGGCCAATATTTCATCCATCATGGAATGAGAATCCATCATAATTTGTCTCGTATCATCGCTGGATGTATCATTTTTAGTAGCGTCAACGAGGCACTCAACAGCCACTAAGGGAGCACCGACGATAGCCGATATTCCCAATGTAGCGGCTTTGGAAACGGTCATCGTACAAGAGCCATAATCGACAGTGTCACTCTTTAATTTACCAGTTTTCGAGTCTACGAGTCCACTCGAGACAGGTTCCTCGTCCTCCCTCGTTGTTAAGAATTTAGACGATTCAGCGTCGGACTCGACGACGAGAGCATCGGTAGTTTCCATAGCTTCCCTCGGAGTGTACGTTTCCTTCGTTTTCGGATATCTCCATTTTTCAAGCTCGTCATCGTCGTTTAAATTTTCGAGCCCATCAACAATCGTCATTGGCTCGTCGTTCTTCTTCATATTTATGACAGGTTTTATTTCCAATTTTTCGGAAGGTGCGTCAGGAAGGAGGAGACCTCTCTCGCTGGTGAAATTCGTCCTGGTCTCCTCCTCCTCCTCCTCCTCCTCCTCCTCCTCCTGTTCTTCCCTCGCAGCTGATTCTTCTTCAACAATATCGCGCACGATCGACGAGGACGCTTCTTCAATATCCATTGTCGTGACGTTACGACAAGATGTAACAGTTTCGACAATCGAGGTTACGTTGGAATTAGTTTGAGCATCGTCCCTGAGGACGAGAAGACCCGTTTGCACCGCCTCGTCGAGGGGCATTATTTTTCCACTTACCGGGTCGGTAAAGGTTGATTTATCTCCATCAATGAGACGATCCTCGATCGCCCGGGACAAATGAACGCTCCCGGATTTAGATGGATGAGGTAGGACCATTAGAAAATTATTCTCAATCGCTCTTTCCAAGCTCATTTTCTCTCCGGTTATCGGATTGGATATTTCTTTATTTTCCTGATCGACGAGTCCTTTGCTGACGGCCACGGCAAATGTCATGCCAAGAGGAGGAAGAGTATTATTTTCCATTTGCCGAGGAATGTCTGGCTCGAAGAAAAAACTCTCAACAGCCTCGACCAAACCGATATCCGCCGCTTCGTCCGTACCTGGCCTGACGATCACCGATTTATCACCGTCTATCAAATGATCTTCAATTGCTTTGCTAATCGATATATTATTATGAATAATTGATAATTTTGATGTGGGATCGACGATCTCGCAGAGAATAGCTTCGTTAAGAGTCAGAAGCTCTCCCGTTTCCGGATGGAGGACCTTGTTTGAATCCCGATCGACAAGTCCCTGTCTGTAGAGAGCCGGAACGGAGAGGCTCGCCGCAAGAGGTACAACAAGAGCCATTTCGCTCTTCTCGCCTCGATCGATCGCCTCTGCGAGTCTCATTATCTCTCCGCTCTTCTCCGGCTCCTTCGTCTCAATGTCTACCGGATCGATATATATCTTCTTATACCCCCCCTCCCTCGTTATCTCGTTAGACATTCGACGACTTTCCAAACTTTTATCCTCAATTAGACCCGACTCGAGCGCTTCCTTCGGATTTAATATTCTTTTTCGCATCTTTTGCAAAACTCGCCCCTCACAACGACGACGACGACGCTCCGGACTCTGAGAGATGGAGCGAGCACGGCCTATCGTTACTTTGTACTTTGGTTCAGTAGTTACTCGATTTCGCGTTTTTTCACCGAGGGAGCAACTCGCTTCTTTATCCTCCTCCTCCTCCTCCTCCTCACTAACATCATTTTTATTCATTTGTTCAACTGCTGGCTCAGCAGTATGAATCCTTGCCTTATGAGAATCATCATCGTTGACGATCGTCGACGAGATCTTTTCGTCGTCTTCCTCCTGATGATCCGGGTGGACAAGTCCTCGCTGTATGGCAACCTCGCGAGGAATTGTTTGACCGGTGAGGGGATCTTTAACCATGGCCCTCTTGACAGCCTCGACAGCGGCCGCAGCTGCAACGAGAGGCCTTCCCAATACTCCGACGACTCCGAATTTCGCCGCATCGACCAATGAAATATTTCTTCCGCTCGAATCCGTGTAATCTCCGCTCTTGCTATCGATAATATTTCTCTGAATCGCCTCGTAAATGGTCATATCGTCTCCCGTGTTCGGATCCTTGACAAAAACGCTTGCCGGCTCCAGAGTCCCTTCGTTCACAGCTGTCACAATATTCAAAGATTCTCCCGAATCCGTAAAAATGACGAGGGCCGTCGCCGGATCGTAAATAACGCCTCGGCTTACCTGGACAGGCTCCAAATTCAAAGATTCTTCCAAAGTGCTGTGAATTTCCATCGGTCTCGAAGGATCATTCGCCCTCGTTAGCTCAACCTTGTCAGGTTTTCCGCACACTTTCGTTATTTGTAAAATTCTTGGATTTGATTTAACAGCGGCAACGAGCTTCGCGTGCTCCACCAACACGACAACCTTCCTCGCAATCGCTTCTTTCATTGACCATTTTTCACCTCCACCGCCCGAGTAATGACCCGTACAGTCGATAATATTTTTTTCAAGACTGCGAACCAATGAAATTTTACGTCCGTTATTTGGATCGATCACGATCGCCGAGTTGCCATTTATTATTTCGAGTTTAACGCATTCCTCGAACGAGACGAGTCTGTCCGTACCGGGAATTATGAATAATCCCGTAACCGGATCGAACAATTGTTTATCGATCGCTTCCCCGAGCATCCAACCCTCGTTCGGCAATTCAAACATTTTTTTCTCATCTTCCGCCTTCTTCTCCGATCCACTCGATTCTCTCTGACTAAATAAATCTCGTTCTCGCTCCTCCTCCTCCTCCTTTTTCCTTGGAGACGATTTTTCAGACTCGCAGGAATGCTCCTTTGGAATTTCCGGTCTCGAATTTCCCGGAGGAGATGTCAATATTTCTTTTCTTCGAGGAGAATACTCCTCGACTCTGTTTGAATCGACACTTGAATAATTCAATTCTGATTTATCCATTATGATAATATTGTTGTTGTTCTTCTTCTTCTTCTTGAGAGTGGCCCGTTGAAGCGAGTCTTGGCTCGATTTTACATATTCGGTCGGGACAAAGCTGTGAGTAATAATGGTCGTGGTCGTGCCAACAGCGGTGGACGGATCTTGATTTTGTTCTCTCTTGGGAGAAGAATCCTCGTCGTCTCCGATAGTCGCGTACAAGGTAGATTGGAAGATGAGCCCGCGGTTGGGGGTGGTGGTGGTGGTCGTATCGTCGTCATCGTCTCTGCCACCGAGGAGTCCTTCTCTTATCGCGGTTGATATATTGTAGCGTCTACCGGTGTCTGGCTCTGTAAACTCGTTCGTATTTTCATCAATTAGATTTCTTCGTCGAGCCTCGTTGTAAGATATTTTGTACTCTCTCGAAATGGTCTCGCCGCCGTTCGGGCTGACTGTTACGTATTTTTTCATAGTTTTTGTTACAGTTTGGCTCGTTACGGTGATATTGAGGAGACTCGAGAGGAGAGCCGCGCCATCGGGAGTTATGAGCCGACGCTCGATCGCTTCCTCCAGAGGTATTTGCTGTCCAGTTCGGGGATTCAACAAGAGGCCAGTCTTCGGATCGATGATATTTTTAAAGACGCTCTGCAGGAGGCTCAGCTCGGATCCGTCGTAAGTAAGCCCGATTCCTCGACGAAGCATCTCCAGGAGCTCCGGTCTAACGCGGCCAAGCTCGAGGGCCTCGTCGAAGGAGAGCCTCCTTCCGGTCTCATCGATGACAATGCTCCCACCGTTTATCGGGCTTATCAGACCCTTGGCAACCGCTCGATTGTAACTGACGAATTCCCGGCTGATCGGATCTTGGAAAGCGTCTATGTCGAAGATGGATTTTTGGGCGACCGAAGTGATGAAGCCACGATCGACCGCCTCGGGAATCGTAACGAGCTCCTTCCTCTGTCTGTCATGAAAACGAGGAGGAGAATCATCATCATCCTCCTCGATTATTCCTACGTTGAGAGCTTCCGAGAGCGTCAATAAACAACCGGTTTCCGTATCGGTAATCGATTTTATTTTATCCCCGTCAACGACACCCCTCGCAATAGCCTCGATTATTGAAATCTTGCTTCTGCCAGCCGGACTCGTGATTCTTCCGTTGGCATCCATCATTTCGAAATCGCAACAATCTTTCAGGCTTATCGGCTTTATCAGTAATTTTCTTCTTCGAGCCTCCTTCAGGCTCAACTTTTCAATATTATCGTACAGGTATTTGCCTATTTTTGGACTTATTATTCGTTGGCGAATCGCCTCGTAAACCGTTATTTTCGTATCGTTTCTCGCGTCAACGACCTCCCGTACATCCGGATCGATGATTCCCCGCTCGATGGCTACGTCGAGCGAGTAACTTTCCCCCGTGTTTCGATCGAGCACGTGACCCCTGTGCTCCTCAACGAGACCCTGATCGATCGCGTCCGCGAGGGCCAACGAGCCGCGCCGAATTTTCACGCTTCGATCGATTCTTATCAAATAACCGCGGGAGTAGGCCTCCTCGATAGTAATACTACTATTACTCTCATTATTTAAAGAGGAGGCATCGGTTATGTTAAAGAGACCGGTATCGGGATCGAGGACTCCCTGAGATATCGCATCGGCAACGCTACGACCAACCGTGGGGAGCCCCCCGTGGGGAGCCCCAGCAGCAGCAGCACCCTTTTTTTCACTCGTGTACGTTACCTTATTGACTCCGGCTCGATCCTCGGTACGCTCCGCCTCGACGAGCTCTCGCTGAATCGCCTCGAGCAGCGAAATTCTTCGAGAGTCTTGGACAAAACCGCACGGTCCTAACAAACGACTCGCGAGATCCGGATCTATTAGATCGAGTCGCGCCGCATCCGATATATCGAGGCTCTCCTTCTTACTCGTCGCTATTCTACCTGTTCTAACATCGAGAATTCGTCGACTTATCGCTTCTCCGACAGTCACTATTTCACCGCTTCTCGGATCAACGATACCCCGACGTTCAATTATATTTTCCGTTATTCCTCCTCCCTCCTCCTCCTCCTCCTCCTCATTCTCTTCCTCCCGACGCGAACAACTACCATCGTCGACCCTTAACTTTTCCTCCATCCTCCTGCTCGTGGTACTACTCGAGCTGCTTGTCGCCATTTTTTCCGGCAACTCTACCCTTTCCCCATTTCCAACGACGCACTCGCTCCTCTCCCTGCTCCTCTTCAACGGAGATGACGACCATTCGCTCGATATCCTCCTTCTCCTCGACTCGTCATCTTCGCTCCCGTATCTGACATACGCATCATCATTATCATTTATATCTCATATATCCTCGCTTTAATTACCCCTACTCTCTCTCTGTTTTATTATAATTATTCTTTAGAGACTTACTGAGACTGAGTGTAGTGGGTCGTTGTCGACGTGTAACGTTCCTCACTCGTTGTGCTCTCATAAATGTTGAATTCCGTGCGGAAGGTGCGCAGCGGCCTTTGCTCCTCAAGAACACGCTGCAACGCCAGTGACAACAGATATGACAGAGTTAACATTTTTTTTTAACACACCTTCTCCTCCTCTCTGACTCTCTCTTTATTCTCTCTCATATCGTTTACAAGTTTCAATGCCTCGTATACGCATAGAGACAACTTTTTCTTTTTTTGTTTTTTTTTACTTAAAATATATCAAGAAGAAAAGGCAGAAAAATCGAGATAGCGGGCCCTGACCGAATCGTTCGAGTTGACTGCTGAACGCGCGCACCTACGCGTGCATCATTCACCGAAAGAAATAAAAGAGAGAGAGAGAAAAAAAAATGATTCTATTAATAAAAGTTGCTTCCTCCCACCCTCGCGTCTCTCTCTCTCTCTCGTGACTCGGACGATGGAAGAGTTCATTCTGCAGTGCCGAGTAAGAGAGAGACACGCGACTGTACATTTTCGCATCAGAATTAACAACTCGAACCAACATTTAATTTCCTTCTTAATTCTCTACTTTTTCCGCATCTCTCGACTATATGTATTTCCTTCGCGAATTTCAGCAACGAATAATGTTGTTTTTATTTCCAAGTGCGGCTATATTTTAAAATGCTTCATCAATTATCGCGATAGATAAGATTGAAATATTTTGAGAGAAATTCAATAACTCGTGATATGGAGCTGTTTTCGTTTTGTTTTTTCTCTCCTAAAAAGTACATACTACTTATGTCTTGAAACGTGTGTGTGTGCGCGCGGGCGTGAAAAGAAAAAAAAAGTTCTTGTCGGTGCTATCGGTCGATTGATGAAAGCAGTGGCCTTGGCACACACTCGTATCAATGCAATGTTCACGAAGATACGTCGTCAAATTATCATGAGAAAACGAATAGAAAAAAACAACGATATCTCGTTTCTATTGTATATATAATACCGTGATGGAGGCAACTTAAATAGATTTTACTGCGTATGAGATTTTAAAAAATGTTTAATATGACAAATAGTTCTGGATCGCCGTGAAAATCGTCGATGACATCAGTCAAGAGACAACCTGCTCGTTGAACTTGATTGCTTGCTATTATTACGCAACGAGACGAGTTTGGAGCAGTGACAGAAATCTTGATTGCGAAACAACCAACACTATTTTCAGTCCCGTTGAGGGCTCTTCTTTCCTTCGTTTTCGTTACATTTTCGGAATCATCATTATAACCCGTCACATGTTCTGTACGCTACAATATCTTCACCTTTCGATAATGATAATAAATAAACAAATATTCTCAAGTAATTTTACATAGGGCGCGATGAGCAATAAGAAGCAATGCGCTTATTAAACGTGTGTGTGTGTGTGTGTGTATATAGCTTCCAGCGATGTGAATTTAGTCATTATTTTCCGTGTATAGCAGAAGAATAAGAGATCAAAGTACATATTTCCGATAAAGCACTTCTTGATTTCGGTATACGTATAATATATATACAATATGTACAAAGCGAGTCACGCAGTGTCTAGTGGACGAGAGATAAAGACAATATGCGATTGCCCAAGTTCTTTGAACTTTTTAATCGACCATGCATTCTTTATTCATCATCATTTATTATTTTCTTTTAAAAATATTATTCATGCGAAATTCGCCAGACACTTGGCTAAATTTTAGAGTAAAACGTGGTAAACTCGAAAGTATAACACCGAGCCTGATGCGGTCGAGTGGAAGAAAAAAAACGAAAATATATTAAACCAATCACAAAAATAGAGAATGAAAAGAACACACGATATCGTATTTCATTTTTTTTGTCTCTTTTACTATAACAAAAATTACCTTGCGGACGACTCTTCTCTGTGTTGGCATTTTTAATTATTCCCATTTAACGCTGGGCACTTGAATATGCATTAATTCACTATCTTTTTCTACCTTGTTATTTTCTGTTAAATCGCCTAACTCTTCATAGAATCAAGTAGAAAGTCGCGAACGAATCACTGAATGAAACTGAGAAAACAAAATAAAAGACGTTGATATTATAAAAATCACTTATTTTAGACAGATGTTTTGCTGCCACGATCAACGAAAAAGAAAAAAGATAAACAAGGAGAGGGGTTTGAGGGGGTTTGTCGAGTGCGTTAATAACCGTGGTAGGAGAGCCGCGTGTATGGTGTGTTGATGGAAAAAAGGAGAGGAATAGAAAGATGAGAGACACACGTGTAGCATGGAACAAATCGATACGCGAATAAAGTCAATGCGGAGCAGAAACGTCCGCGCGGCTCAGATTCGCCGGCGCGACTGAGCTCCGATCCGCGCACTCACCGCCCAATTCCGTACATGTATTTTTATATTTCCGTATATATACATATATTTATCCAGCAATAAATATAACTAAAGAATATCAAACGAAGTAATGAGAGATAAAAAAGCGCTTATTCGAGAAGAGTTGAAAATAAAGGTGATTAATATCTAATACATATATCGTAAAAGATGTCTCATTATATCACTTATTTCTGTACTGATACGCATAGGCATATGTATGTGAGATTGATAATAGCAGCCCGCGATGAAAATCGTCTCGACGATATATGAATAAAAAACGTTTTGTATTTCAACTATGACCCTGACGACGAGACTGCCACGTTCTCTCTCTCTCTCTCTCTCTCTCTCTCTCTTGCCCTCTTTCTGTTTTCTAAATTAATCGAAACTATCGCGTAAATTATTGCCTCGCTCTCGCCAAATTCTTCATCGTCACGCTGATAAGTCACCGAGATTGGAGCGGGGAGGAGAGAGTCACGTCAATGCTATACTATATAGTATAATATGCAATATATAGTATAATGTCTTTTCGAGGAAACATTTTGTTCCTTTATCTTTGATTTTATGATTGAATTTATTGATAAATAATCTCTAAATAGAAATATATGAGCAATGTAACCGAGGGCGGGAAAAAGATGTAGAAAATAAGATGTATATAGACAGGTGCAGCTGATGGCATATTGATGCAGCGCGCGGCGGCGGCGGCGGGCACTGCTCTCTTGCCACAAGCCAGCACTTTTCGTCCTGTTATTGATTCCGCGTCCGGTATCACGCCCCCCGTGTACTCACAAACAACAATAACAATGGATTATTCTCGTTGTTTTTGAGACAAGCCCAAGAAAATATAATATAGATACGTCAATCGCATTTCCAATCAATTTTTTAGAGGGCAGGTTTTATTAATCGGTACCCACGGCGTACGATATTCGTCGCTAATGAAAAATTCAATAATTCATCCATTATTTATATTAGTCCATGTATCAGTTTTCCCGTTAAATAAGGACATTGAAGTATTAAGAGACGAAAGGGAGGAGGAAGCACAGAACGGGGGGAACGGTGAACAAAAAAAAAAGAAATACATATTATATTCTCACGGTTGTATAATAAGCACGGCTCCTCAGAAATAAGTATGATGTCACTGATGAATATACATATATGTATAAAGTGTGCTGGAATATTGACATTGACGTGCTCGTTATAACGTCATCGCCGTTATTGAATTTTCAACGATCTTGATCGTCTTCGTCATTTCTTGTTCGAAATCATCCTCAAAAAAAAAACCGGTCAAATATAAATATAGACAAATGAGGCTGTTAAATATCAAAAGGGAAGGCAGAGCCTTGTGTCACATTCTTTCGACTTGTGCTTGTTTCAAATTTAAATGTAAAATATTGTGTCACGTTTCTTTCTGTTTTCTTTCTTTAATATTAGTACTTTAATGTATAGTATAAAGAATAAATAATCGATGTGTGCAAAAAATGTTACGCTTATTGTTTTTCAACGTTCGCGAGCAGCACTCGATAGAGCGATTGTGCAAATATATTCCATGTTATATTATTACACGATACGACGAGACTGTCTGTTCGATACACACTGCGGAATAATGTGCTTAAAATCGAAATATATATTTCAAAAAAATCTTCGTGTAAACACGCAGGAGCTCCAGTTAATCCAGAAGCGATGCTGATTCTCAGTTGAAACGCCGAATTAAAAAAAATCTGTCTCGCGCATAATTAATCGGTAAACGCGCGCGGTTAATTCGAATGATATTTACAAAGTTCTCGACCAGTGTTTCGAGCAGAAGGAAATTATTACATCAGAGAGAGAGAGAGAGGACGATCATTGATAAATGTATAAAATATAGTATATCGGTGCATGATTATTCGAGAATTGCATGAAATTCCCTCATTTCGAACTGGATTAGTACAAGGAGCGCATGAAAGTGTAGATACAATCTATCACACGATAAGAATCTACATTCGAGGCTTACGAAGCGCTCCAAATCTCATATCTAATTGATTTTGTTTCTTTTCGTCGGCTCTGGTATATGCTTTCGGTTGATGCGTGTTCACCGCACTCTAACCACTTAAACCTCTATCTTTAATAGAGGTTACGATGAGCGTTTCATTTATTCTACTTTGCCGATTTAAATTTCGTTTCGTAAAGAAACTCGTCTCGACGCGAGTCTACCGCGAGCACCGCTCAACCCCCTTACCTACCTACATACATACATATGTATATACCTACGCTCGTTTCATTAATTAACGAGTCCATTTTTATTCCAACATACGCGTGTCCATCGAATATTATTTTCAATTTATTTCAATTAGGAGATGATATTGTTGTTGTTGTTGTTATTATTATTAAAATAATATAAAGAAAGAAAAGAAAAGAAGGAAAAACTCACCCGCAATGTGAGGTCATTCGGATAATGCTGAGCAAATTCGGTGGCTCGTTCCTGAAGAATATTCACGAGAGTCGAATAACGTCTGTTGAGGTTGTCGAGATCTTGAGCAACCCTGTCGACAGTTGTGATCGAGTCTCTGCGAGGTCTCTTCACCGAGGCATCCAACGAGGGACACACTTCCTCGAGCTCTTCCTTGAAAGCTCTCAGTCTCTGCCCATAGATCTAGAGTTTTTTTTCGGTTAGTCCGTTAAGGTTAGTTCATTAGCCTCTTTCTTTCTCTTCTTCTTCTCCTCTGTTTCTTTCTTTCTTTCTACTTGGCCAAATATATACCCCCGCGACAGCCTCCAGAAGCGATACACGTCAACGAGTAACGATTTTTTTTCCCCCTACTTTTTATTCATCACTACTCTTGTGTTATCTCTCTCTCTCTCTCTATTTTCACTTTTTTTTAATTTTTTATCGTAACCCAACGTGGTATTTGTTATCAGCTGCAACTTCTTATAACAAAAGTTAATAGTACCATTTTTCTTAATAAAAGTTATTTAATTCTTTGACTTTATATTCATAATCGGGATTAATTGAATTAATTTTCAATTTTAGACTATAAATTGGTTAAATTGCTATTTTGTAGTTTGTGCTTCTTATTATTTAGTCTCATCGTATCAAACGAGGTATTGTGAATAAAGCTCCGATGTGCTCGTCTGCTATTTTTCACCACACTGGGTTATACAAAATAACTTGAAAAAAAAAGGAACCAAAAACAAAAATATACTATAAAACGCCCAAAAATAAACAAAAAAATAAATAAAGTATTTACTTTTTTCTCGACATTACTTGCTGACGATAAAAGCGCCCCAAAAATCCCCAAGCACCATTCAACCATGCTACTCATTTTATTCAGTTAAAAAATCGTCGATATATACTCGAAAGATGTAACTGAGAAATCGCATGATTGATAAAATCGGTGTTCGTCATTATGTTGATTAGAAAAATCAAGTTGAAGATGACGTGTCCGTTATCGGAAAAATTCATAACACAGCGGGCAAATCTTTAGTCACGTGTGCGGTATAATAATGTGAATTGTCAAAAATTGTTAAAGACAATTGTGGCTGAACATTAAATATAAAATTATGAATAATACAACACAGTTATAAAAAGAAAATGAAATAAATATTATAATAATAATAAGAAAATATTAGAAAAAGAATAGAGATCCTGGCAAAGTCTTCTCGTATTGTTTTTGCAGCCTCGTCTGTTTCTGTTTGCAGTCCGTAGAGAGAAGATAAACGACAGTTGACAGATGTATGTATGTCTCTCCACGAGCGCGTATGACCGGTTGTAGAAGTCGATACGTGTCGACAATGTGTCGTTCGTTGTCCGCTGAAAGGCTCTTTATCGACGAACGTTTCTTTTTTTTTTTCTTTTCTTTACACTTGACGATATAATAAGGCATATTAAATAATAAGATGAATGAGGGAAAAAATAGAACACACAAAATAGGATATTTACAGTGAGTGACAAAATATTGTTCCAAGGTATCCTCGAAACGCAACGAATTTCAAAGTAATCATTGGCTTGGAAAGAAATATACTTGGTTGCGTTTCAACGATGTTTTACCTTTTGCTAGCATTTTAGAGTCTAGACAGATACCACACATTCACGCATCATTCATACCATGGGCTTTTTAAAGGCTACAATATATATATATATATATATATATATATATATGCTTTGGCGCTTTTGCCAGGTACTTTTTAAATCCCTGCTTACGAACACTCATCTTACCTTGCCCTCGCGAATCAATCTTCCTCCAGTCACGTTGATCGCCTCGATCGCTGGAGCACGCCCGACTACGTTGTTCAACAAATTCTACAAATATACCATTCGAATGAATTTATTGATTGAAGGAAATGCCTATATGTATATAACATAGAAATAAAATAGGAAAAAAGAAAACTTGCCTTGGTAATTTCATATTCGTGGGGCTTGTTGTGGATTGGAGCAACATTTTCCAATTTGGAACAAGTCTCATCGACAAAGTCAAGCTCATTCTGATAGGAAGTGTGATACTGCTGTGCGAGGGTGTAAGCGGTTTCGGCGCTGCGAAGACGATCAACGAGTTGTCCACAGATGTTGGTCCATCTGGCGTTGAGACGGTTTACCTCGGCATCGAGGCGATCCATGTCGCCGTGAGGACCGCGATGATTCGGTCGTGATTTTTCAACGAGTCGACGAGCGTTGTGAGCATCATCGTTCAACTGGTCGATCAGTAGCTGCTGTTGAGCAATCGCGTTTTGAAGGATCATCAAATTCTCCAAAACGTTTTGGAGAGCCTCGACGTCGGAGGGAAGCTCGCCGAAGGAGGCGAGTTTGATCTCAAATTCGGAAATAGCCCCTGTATTTTCGTCCAATCCCGAAAGTACGATTTCAATGCATTTGAGCCTCTCTATGTACAAATTGCTCAAATTCCAAAGGTGTTTCCACTTGGTCATTACGTTGTCGAGTTTGTTCCTCATGGCGGGAGTCTTGAGAGTAATACCTCGGAATGTCAGCTGAAGTTCCTCGACATCCGGAGCAAGACGCTGCAGATTTTGCTCGTAATCTTTGTGCTCGAGTACGAGATGCTCCAAAGTGTCAAGATCGCGCGGTAAGGGGGCCGCTATTCGAGAATTCAATATTCTTTCAGCCTCGTCGAGAGCCTGCTGGAGACTGGCAACCTGCTCGTTGAAAATTCTTCCAGCGTTCTTCGACTCCTCCTCGGCTCTTGCGCGTTTCTCGAAATCATCAAAGAGACGATTTACGTCGGCCATTTCACGTCGCAACCTTCGCAGTTGGGGATCAACCGGATCACCCTCGGACAATAGCTTATCCGCGTCCTCGTTCAACGCTTTTCTTATCGCCGTTCGTTGATCCTGGCCCATCGCAAGGAATTGGGCCAAATCCCAGCCCTTTACCACTTTTATCGTAGCAAATATCATGTTTTGACGAAGTCGCAGCTGCTTTCGCTGCCAAAGAGCAACGCTCCGATCATATTGACGCCTGAGCCTCTCTGCCGCATCGAGGGCCTCCTTGTCCGGTCCTTCCAGAGCGAAGCACACCCCAGGAACCGGAGATTCCACTCCTTGCGAATTTTTCACTCGCCACTTGACTCGACCGGAATTATCATACAGAGTACATTCCTCATTTTTCTCAATCGACATCTGAAATATTTCATATTTATCAAATATCTCGTTAACCCACGACTTACTTACTTTTTTATTATACATCATATTGTATACTGCTGCTTGCTGCAGCTATTCTCACATTGACTTGTTTATATTTGCAAATGCAGGTTACTTGGAGCGGTCTCGTGACCGGTTGCCTTCGTTGTTTCATCGGGACGACATCTTTCGCTTGATCGACAAGTCTTTGGACCTGATCCCCATAGTTGTTTAATTCTTCGCGAAGCTCTTGCATTCCCTTCAACAGACGTTCGCCCTCGTCCAGTGTAAAGTCCGACTGAGAATAAACGCTATTGAGAATCTCGTCTCTCTTCGATATCCATTGCTCCGCCTGGTGGACATCTTTGAAAAATTGTTGACTGTGCGTTGCGTGTTTCAGATGGACTTCCAGGCAGAGGGTCAGCTGTAGCAACCAAGCCCACTGGCTCTGCATCGCCGACATGTAAGCCTCGATTGTCTTTGCTGCTGGATTATGCTGAAGCACCAGAGCCTCTCCACGATCCTGCACCGCTGAGAATTGGATCTCGCGCTTCTCCAGATCACTCATCAGCGACTGTCGACACAAATTGCATTTATTACTGTTTTTTTTTCTTTCTTTCTTTTTCCTTTTCTACAATTAAAAGGGGCCCATTAATGGTGGGGGGGGGGGGAAATAAATATATATATATATATATCCAAGTTTTTTTTTTACTACCTCGATCCCAGATCCATAGGTTTGCTTCGAAAACAAAATTTATAAGATGCGTTGGAATTTGTGTTAGGATAAGATAGAAAGAGAAATAATAGTATAGAGGAGAACCTCGTAATACTGTTCGATGCTGCGAACATTGAGATTTTTGTCGCTCCAGTCGCGAGTGACCTCGGTCTCTTCCTTGGCGTTGAGCCAAACGAGTTCTCCGGTGGCCGATTGAATAAAGTCGTGAAGGGTATCGAGATCGGAGAGGCGCTTGTTCGAGCTCGCAACGAGTTCGGAGTAAATTTTCTGCAACGCCCCGAGGTGTTGGCTGTACAGAGCGAGCTCCTCAGCGTGGAAATGATTTTTTGCTTGGACACACTTGTCAACTTTAGTGTGAAACTGTTCAATGTTTTTGTGCTCGCGCTGGTGCAGATCGAGTTCGGCCTGAACCGAGGGTAAATCCGAGCCATACTCGGACTCTTGCAGTTGCTTCATCTTATTCTTGCACCAATCGATGCAGTCGTGCAAATTTCGGAAATGTGGATTGGTATCGACGAGACGCGTCTCGTGAACGGTCGTGCGATGCTTCGTAACGACTCGTTCCTCAACTGGAAACGAAACTGCGGATAGAGGCTGGACCAGACGCTTGTGCAACAGCGAACGCAGTGCGACCCAACGTTGATGCAGTTTTTGTACTCTGAAGAAAAACAATTCATTTGCGGTCAATTAAATGGTATTGTTTAAAAAAAAAAGGGGGGGGGGGGAGAGGATAAAAAAGACACTTACCTCTTGTGAAGTTCGCCTGCCTGGGTGTATCTACCCTCGGTCAGAGTATGAACGTCGGTGAATATATTTTGTATTTGTATTTCGGTGTTTCGTATGTCCTGTTCCAGTAGGTCAACCGCGTGCTTAGCTTCGAGCGGATGAAGCCGATCGAGCCGACGAGCTTCCTCCTCGACTCGTCTCTCCAATTCCTCCAGACGAGCATCCGTAGATTTCATCTCACGATGAACCTTTTCCGCAAGCCGCTGCAGTCTCTCGAGTCTATATCAAAAACAAGATTATATTTTCAATAAATTTATTATGGGGTTATTAAGGGGGAGGGGGGGAAAAAAGGAATGACGAACCGTTTGATTTCGTCGATAATAGCCTGCTCTCTTTCCTGGTGCAACATGAGCAATCGATTCCAATTTTTGTCGATAACATCGATATGAAGCTCGGGCTCAATGTCGACCTCGCCGACGGCCTCAAAGTATTTTTGGAGCTCTCGGAAGATGTGAGCGAGCCTCTGCTTGTCCCGATAACGAGGGGGGACTTCCTCGTTCTTGAACTTGGAGCTGTCCGCGGCGAGTTTCTTCATCTCGATGAGGGTCGGGGGAAAGGCTCGCTCCTGCATTATCGAGATCTTTTCCCGTATCCACAGGTGTATCGAGCTCGCAAGCTCTCGGTATTCGCCGGATCGACGCTGGGCCTCGGCATCGTACAACGGATGGATCGCCGGTGGCTCAGGGAATACGTCGTACAGCGATGAGATGTACGTTATCAGAGACTTTTCGTCCGGTTCGGGGGTATCGACATCTTTAATTCAATCACATTTTTGTTTTTTTTATCTTTCTTATCAATCCTCCTCCCTCAAATTATTTTACTACAACCGACTATTATTATTATTTGTATATTAATGAGAGTCGAGGCGTCATATACTGTACTACCGCCGCGCGCACCGGAACTCTCTCTCAGACCGTGACCGAAAACAATAATGCCCCCCTTTACGCTCTTTCTTCTCTCATAGAAAAAAACATCAAAGTCAGCTCTATTATTGAATAACAAATTAACTCTTTTCCTCTTTTTATTTCACATGAGAATAACTCGAAATTGCGCGGATCATTCTTTAAAATATTATATACTTATCAAACACACATCAGCAGAGTACATACGTTTTATGCAAAATTATTGCCAAGATTCGTTTTGTAACAAAAAAAATTATATTATCGTATATTATTATAGAAACTTTGATATTTGTTAAAAGTGAGGTAAATAATAAAAGCGTAGCTCGCTCCTCGACCTTTGTCAACGACTTTTGTATGTATGGAAAAAAGAAGATTTTATCAGCATCACGATAAAATGATGGATGAAAAGGTGAATAAGGAAATAAGAAAAAGGGATATCTGGACCGGCAACGTGTAGAGAGAGAGAGAGAGAGAGAGAGTGAAAGCCTGGATCGTTGACCTTTTGGAGGAAAGAAAAAAAAGAAAAAGTGGAATGTGTCGTTGAAACGGCATTATTATAGTATACCGTGTAAACTACACATAGGTATATTTTTTGGTATATGCTGGAGGAGTGTGAGGAATAAAGGAGGAAAATAAAGAAGATGATGATGATGTTTTTGGTATAGTATATGTATAGTATATAGAGCTGCAGTTGTTGTACATACCTTCGGGATCGAGAAGCCTCGTAACGCCGTACTCGCGCTCGGCGACGTAAAATACTTGGTGGAGCCGTTCGCGGGCCTGATAGGACCTCGCTGTTCTCCAGTCGACGAGATCGGGTCGATTTCTGTGAAGGAGGGCACTGAAAGCGAGACCGTCCCTCCACGAGCCCGTAAAGTCGGTGACACGAACGCCCGGGTAACGAGCTGTCGAACGTCTTGCCCATCTCAGCAGAGCTTCTCGAGCTGTCACGTTCGGCTCTTGCCCGACCACTATATCCGATATCTGCGCCATTATACAAATTATCTTATCTTTACATCTCATCTTTTATATTTATTACTATATACATACGCATCTATTTACTATTTAACAATCACCCCCCTCCCTCCCCCACCCCCCATTCAAACGCTAAATAAATAAATAAATGCACTCGCAACACAATTTCATCTTTTAATATGTATTTTTATGTAGTCTATCATTGAAACGAGAATATGCACACAAGGAGGAATACAATATAGGTATTGTTCGACTTTCGATCAAATAATATACACTTTTGTTTACGCGCCGGCATGGCACAGGGACTTTTTTTTTGATAGTTTAACACTCGTTGTATAAACTTTCAACGCGTGCTGAGAACAGTTTATTTAGCATAATAATGACGCGAAAATGATAAAACCCCGGCGGAAAAAGGATTGTATCTCTATATATTGTACATGGGGGTATCACGTAATATATGTATAGAATTCTTCAAATCATCTTCATCGATTCATATGCCAACGTTCCTTTTTTCTTTGTTTTCTCTTCGTTTTTATCCAGTGCAACAAAAAACCACAACACTTTAAATATAATACGTTTTGTTATTTTTTACATCGAATAAGAATAATGTAAGTATGCAAAGAGGAGAAACTTGGTGCAAGATTCTCTTTGATCGGCGAGGAACGAACTGCTATATAGCGGTTCTCAAAGTCAATGAACTCTCTGCCACTCTCCAGTTCTCTTTTAGAATCAGCTTGGCTAAGAGGCGTATCCTACAGCACCATATTCTATATTGTGCTAATAAAAAAATATATGCATGTATATAAGGAAAAACATATATTTGTCATTCATTTTATGAAAAACATTTCTTTCGCAGTTAAAAATATACTATCTAGAAATTGTTTTTTTTTTCGGATACATATTTGTTTTATCTCATTGTATTTGATTGATTGGAGTAGAGAAAAAAAATGAGAGGGGGTAGTATATTAATGCTGCATTATAACGAAATATAATGATGAATAAGTCGCAGCACATGCGAAACATGCACAGCAAACGTCTGACGGTATATTACTTATTATTTTTGTTCAATACATACGCGAGTATGCGTGAACAGGAAATGACAAAAGTATCTAGTTATTTGATCTATAAACCAGTTTACAATATATAGCCATATTTACATAATAATTATTCAGAGGTTTAAAAAGTTATCCGATGAGACGCACTATTTAACTAGATGAGCTTCATCAAATTAATTAGAGTTGATGAAAAATGGTATCGAGTGTCGCGGCGGGATTATTGAAGAAGTTGTATTTGTTCCATGCACGCGCGCATGGAAAAAAGAAAATGATAATGCTATTTCGGAAATATATTATGCTTAATGGCGAATTGATGCCGAAATAAGCATGATTATTTCGTAACCGCGAGACCGAGAATGTCTGTTTTCTTTTTCTCGCACGTCCACAGCAGCCACTGCTGATGGCTTACGATTCGCCTCGATTATGCGTTTCCTTATGGGGTCGGGGACGACCACGCGCGACTCTCTCGACATCGCCATAAGAGCCCCGGCTCGCTATACCGGAGTGACGTCATTCCATCAACAATATACCACATTATGAAGCAATTGACGATGAAAGTATATATTGTATACAATAAACATCTATTTTACTACTCTATCCCCCCATATACTATACTATATATACCCCCTTTTTTTAGACAACTTGAATTATATTTATATACCATATTATATAGTATATAATGATCATATTAACAATGTTAAATAAACTGTCGAATTAATGAAATAATTTATCAAGTATATATTTCAAAAATAACAATCTTTGAAGGGGTCTCTATTCGTATCGAAATATATTATAATGAGAGACCTTTTTTGTATATATATATATATATATAGAGCGCGTCAAACTTATATCTAAGGGCACATACTATGTACAAGTTTTACTTTGTTATCGAGCTACAAAATTTCAAATGAAAAAAGAAGAAAGATGTTTCGAATATTATGTAAAAAATGGGAAAGTACAAATTGAAAATCGCCACTTGTAAACATTTTTTTAAAGGTGGCTGAAATTTGGTGTGGCATTTTTTCTTATATTATTCCGGAAGGTATTAAAAGAACGTGTTTTTTGCTTGGACCATCCTGGTGTGTACGCCATGTATATATATTGCAAATGAGGAAACCCCCTCGCGGAGGCTTTTCCAAAACTATTCCAATAAGTTTAAAATTATAAATAATATCAACTGTTTTCTATATAATTTAGGTGTGCAATTAAGCTTATTCATTTTAAATATAATTTATTCACAATATATATATTAAGAGTGCAAAATGATGATAGAAAAAGCCTATTTGCAATCGGCGATTAATAGAGTATACTTGAGGAGGCTGATGATGCGAATTGGGTTTATTTAGAGGCGAGATAGCGAACCTGCATCAGGCTCTTGGATTTAGGCTCATCCAAATGCATACATAGTATGTATACACTCTTTATAAAAAGTATAAAAAAGAATAGTAATAATATTTGTAATTTGGCTATTTGTGGTGTGTCTGTTGCTTTTGCGGTATGATCCGGACAACAATAAGTTGAGAGCGCGTGCGAGTTTCGATCGATATATCATATATGTATTAGGAATACATAATAAGAAAATAAACGGGAGTATAGTACTAGAGAGTATATAGAGATGAGCTGGCAAACAGCGGCTCGGCTCATCGCCGAGTAGAGAGAGAGAGCGCGCGTCCCTGACCGGCTTCTTCGCGGCGGTCTCTCGCCTCTGACTCCTTCCCCCCCCCCCCCAGATCCACCATCGACCGCCGACGAGACCGCGATCATCATCACGACGCACGCACGCACGCACGCACCTTCATATATACGTATATTATTCTCCCATATATGCGTATATAGTATATATATTATTTATTATACTGTATACGCGCAGAAACTACTCCGCATATACTATGTATACATAGCGACGGGGCCCGCGCAAGACATTAGATTATATTTTGTTGCTATGCTTATTTTCTCGCGCCGGAGAAAGGAGAGCCATAACGCTCTCTCTCTCTCTCGTTCATGAGCTTTCCAAGCCTGTTTAATCGCTCGACCGATACTATCGAGATTCTATATATGTATATTGTATATATATTATATGTTCATGTATAGAGAGAGAGAGAGTACAAAACTGGATCTCTGGCTTGATGAACAAATCGTGGAAAACAACGACAAAACGCGTGCATCTCGCTTTTTTCTCCCTCATATGTAATCATATGTATGTTAGTTAGAATCTGTTGATTGTTACAATATATTCTTGCATATTATTGTTGTTGTTGTTGTCGTCGTGACAGTCGAAGCTCGTTACAACGAACCCTCTCGTAATAATAACGAAGGCGGCGCAACCTCGCGCTACAGCGATGAACGGCGCAATAATAATCCCCCGGGAGTTTTTATGCTTTTGTCCTCCGTGCAGAGAAATGGAACGTACGTCCCCTGCAATTCGGTATAAGAGTATAGGGACAGAGGGGAGGATTCGTTGTAACGAGGTTCTCTGGCCCAGACTGTTCGTTCCTTCGTTATAATGAGGTTCGACTGTATTATTTTATTAAACACAATGATATATGCAGTTCTGTCCAATATAGAAAATGATGATAGAAAGAGAGAATATTAATCGAGTTATTATCGAGATATTTTTTCCAAAATACATATGTATAGTGTGTAGACAGCTATACATGTATTATTATTATCATCGTTTGGTGTTGTTGTTGTTGTTGTTGTTGTTTGTAAAAGCGAGGCGATGAGGAGGACTGCGCTCTGTCTTACCCTAACGGTTTTTGGTTTTGGTGAAGCTTGCTGGTGGTGGTGGTGCTGCTGAGTGGTGACCTTCATGTACTGTTGTTGCTCATCCTGAAGGGATTTAACATTTCCGCGTTTCGTCAAATCCTCGGCGTGACTGTTTTCCTCACCCCTCGTCAGGGTGGTCGTCTTCCTCACTATTCGCGTAACTATTCTTCGAGTTCCATTCTCACCGCTCCTCGAAGTTTTCGTCGACTCGATCGACGAGCCTAATATTTATTCAACCCATTTAACCCATGTCTCAGGTCGCTATCAATCTTTTATCATCATATTAATCGCTTATTTCATCATTTTTACCCATATACGCACACATATGCATATATAGGTGCAAAAGGATTCGTCTCTCGCGCCAAATGTTGTTTCTTTGTTGTTTTTTTTTAGGATACAGAGTGAGTTTTCAACAAAATCTTTGAGCATAAATAAAGATAATATATGTTTAAAGGGAATGTGTAAAAACGTGTATACGCACACGGATGATTAGATCGATCGTCGATACAAGCTATTTTGATTAAAACAAAAATTCAAACTTTGCTTTTTATTATGTTCATTGCTGAAAGATGTGGGAGATTGATCCAGCTGTTATTTATTTATTTATTTATTGTGACACGTGTTGTATCGCATATCGAGGAAATGCATGTATTGAGAAATAGACATATAGAGATGGGGCGGGATCGTATGTACAAGAACGCGCGGAGTGGGCCGAGATGAGCCGCATTTCGAAGGACAATACGCCAACACGCGGCGGGGAATCGACGATTGTTACCGCGCGCGCGGGCACACCGACGACACAAAAATCAAATAATGAGAGAATGAAGAAATAAATGAAAGAAAAAAAAAGAAATTTGAAAAGTTTCGTTACCAGCACATTTTATTCCGTCATTTTATAGAATATACTATATACAATACACATTGTATATAATATATTAGGGTGGGCAAAAAAAGTGACTTTTTTTTCTCGTCGACCATTGAAAATCTCGTTTCTGGACACCTCTAGAGAACTTTCACCAAGTATTAGCTCTTTAAACCTCCGCATCGCAATTTTCCACTTTTAATTAGTCTCTTACGGATATATTCGTATATATCGTGCTGTATGTCAAACTTGGAGTCATTTAAAAGCGACATTTTCGTAGGAAATTGAACGCTCATCTACAAAAAAAGTTATCTCTTGTAAATAATTTATCTAATCTCACAATTTTAAAGATATTTGAGGTAAATGTTGGAAAAATGAAAAAAAAAATCATGATTTTTGCATGATATAAATCAGTAAATAGTGAGCGTACGCATGCACGATATATATATATATATGGGTATAATGCAATAATAATATAGTAAAATAGAGAAACGATATTATTGATGGAGTATCTGGTGAGCATATATAGAGCAGCAGCAGCAGTAGGGGAATGCGATGCGTGGGTAAGATCAAGGACAGCAGCAGAGAGCGTGTCCGCCCCGCCGATCGTTTGCGCCGCTCAATATGCTCCCCGCTATGTACTATCCCCCGATGATCAGCTCTTATTTTCTCCTTTTCGTTTATCGCCACACATCAGTAACTGATATTATATTCATCATACGTCTATTATATACTACACTAGACAGCCCGCGAAACATGCAGCATCAATCAAATCAAAAGACGAATCCTTTTGTACATGTTTTATTCTATAATTAGCGGGCGATACGTTATATATGTATAGTATATGCGAAACATAATGAGACAAAAATTTCAAGCGACGATTGAGACAAATGTGTTTTTCTTTTTTTGTTCTGTGTGCGCGCGCGTGAGTATTCATATATACCTAGAACTTCGGTCGAGAGTCTTCGTTTTGTGTAAATCGCTTGAAGATCGCTCGGTAAATTTTCATTCGGATTGGAGCTGGCGACGTTGTCGCGATCGTCGTTTTCACGTGTTCCCTGGACGAACAATCGTCCGCTCTTACTGAACCGATACATCGACATATTTATCTCTCAAACTTTATTATTTTTTCAAGTATTTTATGAAATTGATCAGTCGTACGTGGCGGCGGCACTCGATGATGATTGTTTGAAAAAAGAAAAGAGCATCGATCAACGAGCCAGCATTGATCGCGCGCACGTAATCTCACAATGCACAAGACACTATAGAATATCCCTCGCTGCTGGGATATAATATGCTCCCCGCGTGTCTCTTTCTCTCCCGCGTCGCGCACCGGCGGCGCTTCCTCTCTATTCTACAACAAAATAGCAATAATTTCGCGCGGGCACTTTGTGTTTTGCGATTACGCTCCACGACAGGAGTATCTCGACTGCTATCGAGATGCACGCGCCGCCGAGAGCTTCCTTTCTTTCTTTTATTATGTCCTCCTGTGGCGCATATACACTCAATATCACTGCTAAAAAACATTTAAATATAATCACTCATTTTTGTGCCTCTGCTAATCCGCACAAATGCACGCACCACTCTTCATTTAGCACCTGAATTTTCATTTATTTATATTCCGGATTATCATCCCCATAGACAATGCGTTACATTGTTTTATTATTGCTGCATGTGTATATTGTATGTGTCCGCAAATGATGCGATATCATCAGCTGTTTCAATTATTGCAGCAGCTGATGATGCATCAGTTCCTTCAATATACATGCACAATAATATAACACATCCAAGGTGCGATGTACACACGTGCGCGTGTTTGTGCGTCGTCTCACTTAAAACTCGATCACGCGTCGCTCATTTTATTACATATATATTACGCGTCGTAGTAATGATAATAATAATAATAAAAGAAAAAAAATTCTCGAGAAACTTCATCAAACGGTGAGATGTACTTTACTTAAATATACACACAATGCAATTTATTGATGAACCCCGGGCGTTGTGCGCGCGTGAATTATTTTCGATTTTCGATAAATAATGGGCAAAAGTCGGGTCAGGAGGTGCAACAGCGGCCACCTTCGCGTGTGTCATTTATTCTTTTATAGAGACGAGCAACACCGCGCGCCCGGCGGCGAAGCTTTATTTTGTTTTGTTTTTTTATTATTATTATTATTGCACAAAACTTTTTGTATTTTCTGCTTTCGAAAAAAAGAAAAAAAACTAATGAAAATGAGAAGACAGCACAATAACGCTTGTGAGAACGAATAATATAATATTGAATATATAAGAAAGAGGGGAAGGAAAGAACGTCGCGGCGGCGGCGGGGTGATATCGATCGCGACAACGTGCAACGATCAACTCCGGGATTTAACTCGATGCAGCACCGATTTATTAGAACGTACGCCCGCGCATAATTAAGAAATAAACTTGACGGCTTTTCCGGGAGCCTGCTGATGACCGCGCACGACGCGTCGCGAACATCACTCCTATTTTATTTCAGGGCTATACATATATCACGCGCGCACCTTTCGCGTTATTATTTATTCGAGTTACGTAAAAAATGGAGGCGCGCGCGAAACTCGATAAACATGTGTGCGTGTACGCGCGGGCGGGCGCGCGCGCGTCTACTGCGTGCGATCGGCGAGTAGTGTGCGGCGGCGGCGGGATCGACGAGGAAAACGAAATAAAGGCTCGCGGTGGGGAGATACACGACGCGAGGGGGACGACATGCTTGGCCGGTAATGATAATAATTATAACAGCAGCAGCAGCAACAATGCTCGAATAAAAAGTAAAAAATGTAGTAAATAAGAGAGATGCGCGCGGGGGGGAGATCGATCCGGAGATAGATACATGCATGGTATAGAATAATGAGGGGCGACAGCCCGAGGAATTTTTATGCAGATAAATATATGCTAGTGTGCGGATGATGATAATATGAAAATGGGAATAAAATGCGTGGCGTGTTGTACACAGAGCGCGAGCGATGTCGAGATTTTTGAAAGAAGGTGGCCGGTGGTGGTGGTGGTGGCGGCGTGGCCCGCGCGCGATATTCAGCGACTGATGTCGCGGTGCCGCTTCGGGGAGATGATTGTTGCCGACTGCCACGGCGCTCCTTCTCCCCCTCCTCCGGGGCTCCGTTCTGCTCCGATCGGCAGTGGTGGAAGTGCGATGCGCGCCCCGCTGCCAGGTTGGCTGTTCACCTCGAGCGCCATCGGGGCCCCTGCTCCGCCGCCGCAGCCAACCAAATGCCATCGCATCACAGGTGAGACGCGCCGGGGCACTTGTTCTATCCCCCCCGCGCGCGCGCGCGCGTCCCTTACTCCGCTGCTTCTGCTTTCCTGCTGTGCCGCTACGGACTCACCCGCATCATAGTATAATACGCACCCGCCGTCTATAGTATATATCGATGCTATACCGCATATAGTATATAATATAACCCGCGCGCAAAGCGACACGTTTTGGAATAAATATCGAAAGGACGCGCAACACACACACATAGCATATATGTTCCTCGATCGGTTTATTTATCTTATTGCGGCTTGTCTCATCTCTCGCCGCCGCCGGCGCCGCGCATTATTCTCCCAATGTTAATTCCCCCTCCCGGCGGCGGCGCGCTCGCATACCATATACGCCCGCAGCCGCCGCCGCATCAGCATCAGAGCAGCACTTAATTTGATGCGTCCGTGTATATTATACGATAAACGGCGAGCATCTCCTCTCTCCAATAATAACGAATCGACTCGCCACAATACTCGCTTTATTTCTATACGTATATACATATTGTACATGCACGCATCAGCCATATATATAGAAAAGCATCAGTTTCCCATTTTTATGCGTATATGCGCCGTCATGCCCCGTATATACAACAATTATATATATATATATATATATATATATATATATATATATATATATATATATATATATAGCAT
>JAPYYW010000410.1:0-72280 GCA_030522545.1 Cremastinae sp. A BG-2022a | reverse complement strand
AGACGAAGAAAATGAATTGGAAGAATCTGAAATTTTTTCGGAAAATAACGATAATTCTGACAGTGAATTCATAGAAGAAAATGATGCTAGCAGTAATGATGAAGAAGATCGCGAAACGATGGATTCACCACTCTATCCGGGAGCTCCTCTTTCCCTCGGGGAAAGCATTTTGGCAATATTAACACTGTTTCTGCGCCATAAACTGAGCGGCAGTTGTTTAGCCGATATCTTAGACCTTATTCGCTTACATTGCATTCAACCGAACTTTTGCGTAAAATCATTATATAGATTCAGAAAATTGTTTAAAAATACGAGTTCTACTATGAAACGACACTTTTTCTGTTCTGACTGTCATATGAAACTATCAACATCAAATTCGCGCTGCGAAAAATGTCAAACGTCAAATAATGTTAGCTATTTTATAGAAATACCAATTATTCCACAGATAATAAATTTATTCAAACGTGTCGATTTTTACGAAGCTCTGAATACACGATTTACTCGTAACAAAGAACATTTCGATAATTATGAGGATATTTGGGATGGTGAAATTTATAAATCTCTCAGTGAAAATAACGGCTTCTTATCTAATAGAAATACTATTTCGTTTATGTGGAATGCGGACGGTGTATCACTTTTTAAATCGTCCAAATTTAGTATTTGGCCGTTTTATTTAACTGTTAATGAACTGCCGTTTCCACTTCGAGCAAAAAAAGAAAATACGATTTATGGAGGATTTTGGTTCGGATCAAAAAAACCACAGGCAAATTTACTAATGAATTCTTTTCGAGAAGGATTAGAAAAACTGTACCAAGGCATTTTTGTGACAATCCCGAATAGCGAAGACCGAATAAAAATTAGAGGACTCATTATTAGTGGTACAAGCGATCTTCCAGCGAAAGCTTGTTTTCTAAACGTCAAAGGGCATAATGGAATCTACGGGTGTCCTCTGTGCAAAATCAAAAGTAAACGCGTAAATAATAGACAAATTTTCCCATATAAAGAAGGAATAAATTTAAGAACAACAGCAGAAACAATTGAGCAAGGGCGACAAGCATTTATATCCGGTAAGCCAATTGAAGGGGTGAAAGGACCTTCAGTTCTTTCACAAATAATGTACAAATTTATTGAATGTACATCAGTCGACAGTATGCATTGCATATATTTAGGAATTTCAAGGCAACTACTACGTTTGTGGTTTCATGAAGACTTTCGATTGTGTGATTTTTCATTATATGAATACAAAAACGAAGTTGATGAAAAATTATTAAAAATTAAACCACCGTCGTATGTCCCACGTTTACCACGATCTATAAATGAATGGAAATATTGGAAAGCGTCGGAATTTAAACATTGGCTATTATACTATTCACTGATTATTCTAAATTCGATAATGGATACCGTGTATATTGAACACCACAAACTTTTAGTATTGAGCGTGAATTTGCTAAGCCAACACAGTGTATCGAAAAATATGATACATATTGCGACTGATGCTATAAATAAATATTGCTCTCAATTTGAAAATTTATATGGTCGAAGACACATGTCTTGCAATTTACACCAATTACTTCATCTTCCGGATATAGTTCGAAAATTCGGCCCTTTACACGTAACATCTTGTTTTCAATACGAAGATTTAAATGGGATACTTAAAAAGTTTGTACACGGTACTCGTTACGCCCAATTACAATTAAACGAAGTTATATCGATATTTACTAATTTATCAACCATGAAACAGAAAATATTACAACCAGGAAGCGACACAACTATTTTTTGCGAGAAAATAGAAAAAAATAATCTTCGTCGACGTAAATTAACCTTTATTGCGAATTCAGCTTTTATTTTAGGCAAACGCATCGAAATTGAAAATTTACCACAAAACATTTTAAATACTTTTTCCGAATCAGAAATAGAAATTGGTCATAAATGGTATATTTATGATAGGTTATACCAAAATGGAATACAGTATGATTCGCTAAATTATACGCGCAAGAAAAAAACTATTTCTTACGTAGTTAAGTATATTTTCCATCGAAAAATGTACTTCGGAATTATTAATACTTTTGTTCAAATTTTGGATTGTGAATGTAAAAAACATTGCAACAATTGTGATCAAAACTCGAGACACTATGCGATTATTTGTAAAATTAATATAAATCGGTCACTTATTACATATAAGAGAATAAATTTGATTCACGAATGTTTGCAAATGAATAACATGATTGCCATTGATATTGAAATTATGCTTCTATATAAAATTTAATACAGAGACTGATTCATTTTACGTAATTGAACCAGTCAACACTATCGAATTCCATTGAATTGTCTATTATATTTATACACATTAGTAACTAAAAACTTTGTTGTTAAAATAGTACTTAATAAAATGAAAATCTGAATTGCATAATTTTTGTTCTCGTTTATTCTGAAAAGTATAAGAACATATCAGAAACTAAATACGTAAATAAAAAAATTAAAAAAATTGGATGAACTAGTAAATATCGGAATGAATGGACGTTCTATGAACGATTCATGAACATTCCGTTATTTATATATAAACGCTTTGTGAACAATACGTGCATATTAAGGTAGAAGATCGTTCCATGAACAATTAAAGAATTCTTAATTTCATGAACGATTCGTGAACAAATGCGGTATATTCGCATAATATATATTCATAACATTCACCAGTACATTCACCAGTAGTTCATGGTAAAGTTCATCTCTGTTAACTGAGATGAACGTTCTTGGTGAGGGATCCTTTATGAATTCACCAAGAACATTTTTTTTTTACACGGGTAGGTATATAAATACTAATTGTAAGTATACTTTCGAACTAAATATATTTTTATATTAAAAACTAACTAACTAATATATTTTCATATAATAAACTAAAAATTTTTATAAATTAATCTAAAGTTGTCTCTTATATGATTAACATTTCGATACTTGTATACTAAGTATACTTTCGAACTAAATATATTTTTATATTAAAAACTAACTAATATATTTTCATACTAGAAAGTAAATCTTTTTCAAAATTAATCTAAATAAAATAACCTTTAATTCTACGATATTTACTATAGTTGTAACTTTTGTTAAATAAGATCCATCATACTTTTCCTGGACGTGAATAAATTAACTCGATCCGACTGAACTTTTCCCCCGCAGTTTATTGGATCGGTGAACTCTGAAAAATAATTACTCGCTCGCGTGTCACATTAAAAAAGAAAAAAAAAACAAACAGAACATTCGCGAATCCAATAACGGCGTTATCGATTCCGGGGCCCGAAAGAGTTGACAAAATCCGAGAGTCGGCTGTCAGTCTGGGCGAGGTGTTCGGGGGGAGTCTCGGGGAGATTGGCCACCCCCGCGATTCTAGCAGGGTGGGTGGGGGAAGCTCCGCCGGGGCGCAGAATCGCGAGTCGAGGAGAAAGTCCACGCCTCCGCCGAATCGAAGGGCGAGAGGAGGAGGCGAGCCGGAGGGAGAGGAAGAGAAAGAGAGAGAGAGAGAGAAAGCCCAAAAGGGTCGTCTGGCATTCCCGTGCGAGCTTTCGTGACGTCACCGCCGGAGGAGACTCCGAGCGCGCGACGACGCTCGAGGAGAGAAGGGGCGCGAATCAATATCCCGACGTGTGCTGCGCTTCGGCGCCGCGATCCTCGTTCACCCCCGTGACATCCCGAAGTGCCTTCAGTGCGGGGAGGTCGCCGCAACGCTTGGGACGTGGACTCGCGTCGCTCCGACCACCGGCGACATCCACGAGACCTCGATAACCAATCGAAATAAACGTATACAAATATATATTTACGATAAACGATAAAATTGCCCACGGAAAAATAAGGAAAACCTAGGAAAACGGGCAACGAGGACGAAATTTACAAAAGCAACAACAAGAATAAATAATAATTATATACAAATAACTTATAAATATTGAATTTAAAAAAAAATTAAGTAAATCAATAAAATAAATATTGGATAAAAAAAAGTTGAATAATTGGATGGGGAGCGATGAGGAAGTTGAGGAGATTGATGAAGGATTGAACGATTCATTAGTATTTTGAAGTTGTGATTGAGAATTTTCTTGCACGGGATCACGAGATATGTTGCACGTTCGGGGAGAGATCGCGCGTGTGAAAAATTGAAGTTACCAGCAATACCGGGATCGATTCGTCGTTTCGTAATCGCTACATCCGGGCCCGAATGCGACCGTTCCGTTCTTCGGCGTACCTCAAGGTCTTCGCAGCAGTTTCATCCGATCCGAGGATTTTTCGAGGCAGCTAGGGCCTGAAGATATCGCACCCCGGGTCAGTAAAATTCAAAATTATTTTTCATTTTCCACCTTTACTCGCATTCGTACTATATATATATTTTTAAATCCTGAAATGTCAATAATCGCAGTAAATTCTCAAAATTGTCCAATACGAAATGACACTTTTTTGCACCATTTATGAAAAATAAAGTGATTTAGAAGATTAAAAAAAATTTTTTTCGTCTCGTTTGCTCGTAATCGATTCAAAATCAATACGTTCCAATCGTAATAAATGAGGAATAAATAAAGAAGCAAATATAAAAATAAAGTAGAGTATATAAGGTTGATAAATTTTGGACCACGCGCCTAATCTGACATTCCGTCGTGACGTGCGTACGGAATGCAACGGATCGATAACGTCCCGAGTTTTGGCTATTTCTACTCGATCGATTTTAGGGGAGATCGTAAAACATTAACGAACGAGTCTCGGGAGTTTTTCCACCCGCATGCGATCGGTATAATTTTAGCACCGGGTTTACGGAAATAGTTGGGCCGATTGAGCGTCTTCGGCGTCGCTCTCGAGCGAGGTAACGGTGACGAATTGAACGGGATTATTGACACCAGGTGGAAAATTCGAGGGAGGGAGAGAGAGAGAGAAAGTCGAGGACGAGGAGAGAGCAGAGCGCGGAAAATCGAGGAGAATCGCGCGGTAGTCGAGGGGAACAGCAGGGCCGCCAGTGAGTTGAGTGAAAAATCGATGGCCATCAGCGCCCATGGGCGGCCTCGCGTTTAGGACAAGGAATAGCCCCTCCCAGAAGACCTCACTACGGTGGGGTGACTGCTGTCCCCCGAACATCGAGTACATCAGCCCGCCGGCAGCCTCGGCCGTCCTCAAGGATCGTCATCAGGACATGCCGCCGGTACCCGTGTGAGGCTGTCCCCCGCTGTTGCGTGACTGTACCCCACGGGGTCTTCAGAGGTATCTACCATCCCCTCACAATCCGCTATTCCCGCTTCTCGTCACGCGATCGATGCTTCTTTTCACACACTCAGCTATACTAATTATTATGGAACTAATTATATTCTGTTTAGATTCTATCCTAAATATACTTTATTTTACGATAAACATATATTTAGTTATAAAATAATCAGCATATAGTTGTCACTTTATGATAAAATCTACTATTGTGATTTTTCTCAGTGCACCTTTCATGCTTTCGCACTCAAATAAAAGTATCATGGAAACCAATTTTTGGTTCATCCTGTATGAATTTTTTTTTACGACGAACGATATTTTTTTGTAAATTTAATTAAATTCTTTGTTGATTTAACTTGAGTTTGGTTATTTTAAATAAATGAGTGGTGTTTCAACGGAATATTTTCAACTAAATATTTTCCAATTAAATATATTTTCAGTATACTCGGAAAAAATATTGGTTCGATCGCATAAATATATTTAGTTTATGCGTGTTTGATTCATTCAACACTAAATAACATCATCATAGTAATTGTTGCCTATTTTAGTATACACGAATTATGTGTTTGGAGGAGCTAAGTGTTTGAATTGATTTTAAATGCATGTATGTTTTTATTTTCACAAAACTATAGAAATCTTTGAAACATTATTCATTAATGTCAATATAAAATAAATTAAATATTTAATTTAGCAAAGAAATATTTTTTGAGTAATATACTTTCTTTGGTTCTTTTAAGGATGTATGAGACAGAAAATGGGAAGTTGCCAATTTTTTGAGTCTTAGTTTGACTTTCAACTGGTAACTCGAGCATATCTTAATAATAATTTAAAAAAATTATTGTTTCAACAATTAAATGAAAGAAAATTATAGAAAAACATTTTGAAATTACAGTCTATACGATATGAATACTACTACGAATATACGAATAAAAATCACACAAATCTCATATTGTTGAATTTGTATTCAGTGCAAATTTACGAATTCTTCATAAGAAGCAATGTTAAATCTCAGCAACTTTGGAGTTCGATAAAACTCCTAATCCATTCAGTAAGATAATTTCAAAATCAGCACGAGATTTGTTCATATGCTTAAGAACAAAATATCAAAAATTTATCAAATTCTCATATTTTTAAAAATATCGCTCATACATCCTTAAGTACACTTACATATTTCAACGAAAATATTTTTTCTTAGTGCATAAATATACTTTTATGTTTGCAAAAGTACATAAATGTTAAAAACAATCGTATACAATGGTCAACAACCAAATATTTCAGTTATACACTTTCTAGTAAATCTTTGGCCACATATAAAATTTTCAAGACTCTTCGATTAAGGTGATGCCGAAGATGTACCACGTGACATAAGAATGCGAGAGAGATAGCTGAAAAACGCGATTCAAACATGCAAATTATTGATATTTCGTCAAAATCCAAAGACCAGCCCATTTTTGCCATTAACCTGCGTGGGCTGACCAATTATTATTCTTATTGACAAAGAATTAAAGATGTTTGAACCAATCGCGTTTTCCAAGTGACTGTGGGATCTGCAGCATAACCTTAAGGTGATGCCGTAGATGTACCACGTGACAGCGTGGGCTAAAAAAGTATTATTCTCATTGACAAAGAATTAAAGAAGTTTGAACCAATCGCGTTTTCCAACTGCCTGGGATCTGCGGCATCGTCTTAAATATACTTTGTGAGTCAATAATTAATTGAAACACCGAATAAGGAGTAAGAAAACACGAAGTGGATATTTGTTGCCTAGGTATCCAAACGTTCCCAAGTCAGATCGCATTCCAAACCTCTCGGACCTCCGTCTGCGTCAACTCGAGTTAACGCCGGTCGACCTATCCTCACCAAACATGATCAACATCGCTGGATTCGTGTCGATCGTATTGTTTTACATCTTGATCCTTGGGGTCGGAATATGGGCCGCGAGGAAGAAGGAGGCCGGCAACGACTCCGAGGAGGAGGTGATGCTCGCTGGTCGCTCGATCGGCCTCTTCGTCGGCATCTTCACGATGACCGCCACCTGGGTCGGCGGGGGTTACATCAACGGCACCGCCGAGATCGTTTTCACCCAGGGACTGATATGGTGTCAGGCACCATTCGGATATGCACTCAGTCTTGTTTTCGGTAATTTTTTTTTTTTACTATTTTTCATTCTATTTGAATCATTATTCATTTACTCTTTATTAGAATTACGATTCCAATTAGTCAATTAAATGGTTTTATATACAATATGTAAAGTTTTTTTACAAAAAAAATAGACAAATTTTTACTCTACATAGACTATATTGTGTTTGTATGAATAACATCTAGATTTTTTTTACTTTCGTATTTTTCTTTGCATTTTTTCTATTTCTTTTTTCTTCCATTGCCATTGTTGTTGCTCTTTTGAAAATTATCAGACATTTCAATGTCTCTGGTTATTCTTGAACTCTAAAAAATCCTTCGAAACCAATGATCTATTTTCATAATTTTCAAAAGTTTGCTTTTTGGTTAATTATATGCAAAGTTTGTCATTGTTTATGATTCATTTTTCGATGTTACAAAGTTATAGAATTTCAGGACTGACTTCGTCATAATTTGTCATCGAGTTGTTTCTTTTCTTTTTCAGGTGGTATATTTTTCGCCAACAGAATGCGACAGCAGGGGTACATTACTATGCTGGATCCGCTCCAGGATGCTTTTGGGGAACGTATGGGCGGACTTTTGTTTTTACCAGCCCTCTGCGGTGAAGTTTTTTGGGCGGCTGGAATCCTTGCTGCTCTCGGCGCCACGATAGCCGTTATCATCGACATGGATCAGCGAACTTCCGTTATTCTGAGCGCTTGCATCGCCGTATTCTACACGCTCTTCGGTGGTCTTTATTCTGTTGCCTACACGGACGTCATTCAACTTTTTTGCATCTTTATTGGATTGGTAAGTAGCACGATTACGATGTCCAATTAAAAATTTTTTTGCATTCCATTCTTTGGCATTTTGTTGGGTTTCAATTGGAAAAACTTGAGTATTCATTTTCTTAACTTGAAGATTTAATTTAATTTCATCAACAAATATGATGAGTTTTCTGTAAGCTTGTTGAAAATTAACATTTTTTTTTCGTAATTGCTCATGTGATGGAACTATTTTTGAGATGTAGTTCTGTAATTTTTAAGGTAATTTTATTAGGTGCTGGAGAGCTGGTGTAAATGATAACATTTTTAAAAAATAATAAAATGAAAATAGAAAATCTTAAATATAATATGCAAGAATCATAATTCAAGGTTTATAATAATTTCTTGATACCGGATAAAACATTATTATATGAATGACAGAACCTTCTAATACGTAATTTCGAAAAAGGCCAATTTTTTGCATGCTCAATAGGAATGCGTCTCATAAAAAAAACATTAAAAAGATATTTCAACGCAGTTCGATTTTAATATCAATGTCACGCGTATCTCTGAAATTTTCGTCTGTCAAATTGTGGAAAAAGAACCCTCGCTCGTTCGGTAAAGGAATCCAAAAAAATGCTTCTCATGTTGTGCGTCCGCCTGGATTCTAATCTAATGATCCGTAAAGACGATTCACGAGTTCATCCTTACGTCTGGGAGCCGGGAGATCCCGAGAAAAAGGAAACCTTTGAAGATGTCCCAATTCAGAACGGAGCGCCCTTTCTTTCGGTCGCGCCTTCTTTCAATACCACCAGTATACGGTTTCGTTTTGCTGTTTCGGAAATTCTATGTGATCGTCGACACATCTGTCAACGACATTGGAATCAAATTACTCGTGTTCTTGACTGGCCGGAATCCAGAATTAAGCCGGAATCCTTTTTATAAATTACTTCTCGAATTACTCAAATTTTCATATATTTTATTACTTTTTTATCATTCTCTATTTAATTCGATTTTATCTCAATACTTTTCAATAGTTTTCAGTGTTCGACAGCAATTATTAACAATTAAAAGAATATCGCACATTTCATGAAGTAATTTTTTTCCAGTAACGTTTTTTTTACAAATGTTTTTTATTTTGATTAATAAAATTTAAGAAATCGTATTAAATAATGGTAGCTAATTTCATCATTGATCAAGCATATGGCAAAATATGCTTCATTCACAGTGGATGTGCATTCCCTTCGCGTGGATGCATCCAGTAGTCCAGCCACTAAGTTCGTTAGACGTTGACTGGATCGGAGTCATCGATCCTTCGGAGTATTGGTCGTATGCGGACTACGGTCTGCTGCTTATCTTTGGTGGCATACCGTGGCAAGTCTACTTCCAGCGCGTTCTTTCCTCAAAGACAGCCGGCAGGGCCCAACTTCTTAGCTACGTCGCTGCCGCTGGTTGCATTCTCATGGCCATTCCACCGGTCCTCATTGGAGCAATCGCCAAAGCAACACGTGAGTCAAATTTTTTTTTACATCATAGTATATAAATCGTTCTGATTTTTCATGACGAATTTCATTTAAATTAGTCACAAACACGACCATCATTACGAAATTTTTTATTACAATCTTGCAACATTGATTATTTTTATAAGATAAAAACGTCCTAATAGTTCAATGTCTTAGAGTTTATTCGACTTTAATTACATTTCTTGAAAATTCGAAAATAAAAATTTGCTTCAAATTTATATTTAAATTACTGTCTGTTATTTTAGCGACCTAAAACGTATATTATGTCTTAATTTCATCATTTATTAGATATGAATATCGAAAAGTTTGAGTCCCAATAGTTGAATAATCCATCCATTTTTATGGAAAAAGTAATCTATCGATTTATCATAGCAAAATAATTGAAGCTTGTAAAGGAATAACAAAAATATTGTTTAACTTTTGGAACGTTTATCTCAAATCTGTTTAACATATTTTATCTGTTGTTTTCGCTTATACCTTTCTATTACAATTTTTATTTACAATTACAAAGTAAAAATGTATGGTTACATTTTTACTTTTTTTTTCATGAATCCTTCCAAAGAAATTTCTCATGTCTTGTTAATATATTGTCTGCCAATATATAAATAAATATAATATTATATAATGTAATATAAAACTTAGAAGAAAGATTTTCCGAAGCGTAGCTTCTCATACATTTTTTCCACGGTATGAATTATTAAGGAAAATTCCATTTCATTGGCAGTCGACGACCAATGAACTCGTGCCACTCCTGAAATTCAAATGCTGCATTAATAATAGCTTCATGCATATCTCTCAGCTATTCGCTTTGTCATTCCATTGCTGCTACTTTTCCGTGTGTAAGAGTACACGTATCTCGTATGTTATCCTTCGGTCCTCGAAATTGCTGAGGGGATTAAATTAGGTCCGGGGCTACTTGACATTTGTTAGGGGTTGCTGCGTGGGGGGGACTTTACGCGCTGCTGGTATCTACGGTTCTCGACGCGACACACCGTCTAGGGTGGCAGTCGTAGGGGTTGTTTTTCCTTTCATAATACGCGTAGCGATGGAAAACCGCGAACATAATACCGTGTGACCCTGCCACGTGAAACTTGCGTCATTGGAGTAGGTTTACTCTGTTGGCATTGTAAACCAACACCATGCAGAATGAAATATGGAAATTTGTATTATATAAAAAACTTGTTATTTTGTTTCATGGTATTCTGTATTATTCGAGCTATTACGCATAATTAATGAGAATAAATGATTGGCAATTGGAAATTATACAATAGGCAAATAGCAATTAGATCCAAAGTAGATGTACGATACCCTGTTTGGGTTTTGAATCGATGAATAGTTGTTCCATCAAAAACAGGTCAATGATAAATTGATTCGACGAACAATCGAGTGACAATGTGACATAAAAATTGTGATGAATATGTCTATAGTCGAATGTACGTGTAACATAAGATTGAAACAGTTAATGCCAAACGTTGAAGGGCAGATAAATTTCAATTGGTTTTTCGATTCAATTTCTTAGCTTGGAACGAAACGGGTTACGCGGGTCCTTGGCCGTTGACGCAAGCGGAGAATTCGATGATTCTGCCGATGGTCCTGCAATATCTGACTCCGGCATTTGTGTCCTTCTTTGGCCTTGGCGCTGTGTCGGCAGCTGTCATGTCATCAGCCGACAGCAGTATCCTCTCGGCTAGTTCGATGTTCGCTAGGAACGTTTATAAACTCATCTTTCGCCAAAGGGTGAGTACAAATTTTAGCATTTTTAATCTCTTCGTATCGTTGACCCTAAATGAAGTGGAATCTACCTCATAACTGTAAATTCTTTCTAACTCTGGATTAAAAACTTCGTTCAGAAAAAGCATAACTATCTTCCATATTTTTTGACAACATTGAATATCGCTCGAAGACAAAATGTTCTTTTATAATTCGTTCTAATAATATAAATCAACGCCTACAAAAATAGCGTCAGTATATTTTTGTGATATTGTGTCACAGGAATACTTTTATTGTGAATAATGAAGTAGAATCTACCTCACGTAGATAAATAGTTATAGGTATACCTTACCCATGGAATGCGTGAAAATGTTATTGGATCTAATGCTGGCCCTGCGCGTTGGGCCAACGAACGCCAGTGTCGATCAATGCCAATGTGTAAAGACTTGCTTAACTTCAATTTGCGAAAGTTTTTGGTCGTTATCTTGGTTAAATTGATCGTTGGAGTATTGGCCTGGGTTAGAAGTTCGCTACGATTGATCCAACGTGTAATACCATCAAGATCCCAAATGAAGTTGAATGTGAGATCGAGTTGCATGCAAGGATCAAGCTTGTGCGATGAGCGAGTGGTATCGAGGATGTGGAAATCCTTTAGCTAAGACGTGGAAGAATAGGTGATAATGGGAACCGTGTGAATGTCGTTCAGGCGTCCGAGATGGAGATCATCTGGGTGATGCGGGTGGGTATAGGTATCGTTGGTGTACTGAGCACGATAATGGCGCTGACAATACCATCGATCTACGGTCTCTGGTCAATGTGCTCGGATCTCGTGTACGTCATACTGTTCCCACAGTTATTGATGGTTGTACACTTCAAGCCATACTGCAACACTTACGGCAGCCTAGCGGCGTACATAATCGCGTTTCTCGTGAGAATAGTGGGCGGCGAGCCGATCATCGGGCTTCCGCCATTCATCCGTTTCCCGGGCTACGACGAGATAAACCAGCGACAGTTGTTCCCGTTTCGCACACTGGCGATGATAATATCGCTGGTAACGCTTATCGGGGTCTCTTACGGGACCCAAGTCGCCTTCCTCTCGGGTAAGCTCGCACCGGGCTACGACATCTTCCGATGCGTCGTCAACATTCCGGAAGACGTTGAGAGAGTCGGGCCTGATCCCGCTGAGGGTGAACAGATGGCCGTCCTCGCTGCCGGCACTGGCAGGCTCTACGGTAGTAAGGATGAAGCCAACGGACGAGTGAACGAAGCACTCGAGCCGGACTATGACATGGAGCCGGACAACCTCGACGCTACTCGAAACGATAGCGTCATCAGCGGTGGCGGTGGCGGTGGCGTTGGGCATCCTGGTCCCTACGGGTCCAGCGGTGCTCGTCAGCCACAGTCCAGCACTGCCTTTTAATAACTCATAACCCGGTTCCATGATCACAAGCTGTGACCAACAATAAGTCTGGCGACGCGGTACTTCTCTATCCTTTCTTCCCCCTCGACACTATATGATCCATCTCAATCCTCCTACATCCTACGAGGCCCAAAATCAAAACAGTGATTATTCGATCCAATTGGGAAACAATGTTCTAACCCAAAAACATCCAGTTTTACGACTTTGACCGATTTTTGGTTTTTGAATTCTATAGTTAATTGTGTGCTTTTGTAATCCAGGTAATTCGAAATTCATTTTATTTTTCATGATCAAAACACATTGATTCATTGATAAATTTGATGCCTGGGAACTGGTGGGTTGTTGCGAAGTACGTGAGTATCATTTTCTTGGATCTTCATTGTCGGTGTACTTGAGTTATTGGACAATTTAGTTGTACCTTTTTACGGATATAACCGTAAGAATACGTAACTGGCTGAATAATTATATTGTACAATTATATATAATTATACATGGTACTTAAGATAGTCCGATGATAGACGTATACAGAAATTTAAGTTGAACATGTAACGTAGACCCAAAATTATCAGTTCCAATCGAGTACGAGATAATTCGTTGGAAATTTGCATTGACGATCTTTGACATCATACTGTGTGCAAAATTTGAGCATATCCATGTAAATATCCAGGTACTAATTGTACAAAATGACAACTTTTAACGTGGGTTTTTACGAGAAGAAAAATGTCAACTTTGAAGAACAAATACTTGGACTTTCCATAAGGTGACCAATATTTCAATTATGCTACAAGTCATGCATTATAAAAAAAATCTTGAGCCATATATCATCGAACAATCTTAAATCGACACATGATCTATAAAAATGATATTCACTCATTCAATACCAAAGAACATTTTCGAGTTTCTTATACAGGAATTTCAATTTTCACGTGTTTTTGCTCAGCAGTCTCGATCAAACCTCAACTAATGCGAGATGGAGAGCCAAACGATGAATGAATCTCAAATCTGTTACATTTTTCAAGCTCGTTGAGAGGAATGTTACGATACAGGGAATTACCTAAATTTACATATTCCTCAAAATATTTTATTCATCTCTGAACTTGAAATACAAATGAAATGTCATCCATACGCATGAAAATGCCACTTCTCGCAGAATTTTAAAAGTTTTTCAACAATCCGCCATTTGAATTCATCCGCGTATTCTTCAGCACTAGATCAGTTTTTCATAACTTAGTTTCCGTTAAAAAAAAAATTCATTCGCCGGGAATATTTCAACGATTGGCTCTTTAACTCTGAGAATCCCAATAAGACCTTTCACAGAGTCTCGATGAATTATTTTCACCGATCGCCGATACTTTGATTTTTTTTAGACCAGAGTTTTTATACCGATGTAGGTCACTTTGGTTTTTTCGACTCAAAGCTCGCAAGACCTTGAAAATTGTGTCAAAGCTGCACTCCTGAATCTAATCGAGCGGCAAATAATTCTCAGAGGCTCCGGTTGGATGCTCGTGGAAAAAAAAGTACCGGAAGAGTTATATTTTCCTTTTTAACTCCCTGGCACCTCGAGTCGTACCGCGTCGCTGTTTAGGCCTAGTGATTTCCTTGTTTTCTTCTTTTGAGATAAATATATAAATATATATATATATATACAGACACACGTATGAAATGTATATATTTAGAGTCTATCAGCCGCTTGAAAAGATTATGAAAAATAGTATAAAAGAAGTAATAATGAAAGCGAGACGTCGAGGCCGATCCGTCCAAGCGAGAATGAGGAAGAGAGCGAGCGTGCGAGAGAGAGAGAGAGAGAGAGAGAGAGAGAGAATGAAGAGAATATTGCAGAGAGAATTTATTTATCGATCATTAAATTTCATCGACGTGTGTCTATGCGCGTGTGAGTTTAGAAAAAGTTGTTAAAGATGGTACGAGAGGGAGAACTGTTGAAAAAAAAAGAGAATAGGTGAGAACGTTTTTGATCGATAAAAGATGGTTTACGGTTAATTTGTTTTGGTGGAGGGCAGTTGGAATCGCCGAGGCGGTATTTTGCCTCGGATCGATCGTCTTGAGTGCAAAGTTTCGTGTCCCTGGGAAACGCACACTCACATACGCACACGAGCGAGGAACAGCATGAGTTGAAAATAAACACGAGAAATAGGTACAAACGAATCACACCTCACGATTATTGCCGGAAACAATATCAATGAGTGATTAATGTTAGCGGAGATTTAAAAAGCTTTTGTACTCGTGATCGACCGTTCTTCCTCCCCCCTCCCCCCCCAAAAGCCATGGAACTATGTTTCGCTGTAGGACGCCGACGTCCTCCGTTCGCGATTCACAGATTTTATTCGTTGGATTACGAGTGACGTTCATTCGTCCCGGGAGATTCGCGGACGCGGAGAGCATTTTTTAATTCGCCTTTTACGAGGCTCGAATCGCAGCTAGCGAAAAATCTCGTCTTTTTCGAGCTCTTCGAAGTGACGTCAACGATGAGCCGACGGTTCATTTTTCATCTGACGATCGTACAAAAAAGGATGTCACAAGATCGACTAAATTTTTCGTATGTTTCAATTATGAATTTGCATTTTAATTAGGATCTGAAGAACGGATGTCACTTTCCTGATGAAATTGGTCTATCGAAAAATGGAAAAGAGCGTTTCTTTTACCGTCCTCAGTTTTTTTTTAACTCTTACAATAAAAGAATTTTTTTATTTCATTGGTACATTGATGTTTATTCTAGATATTTTTTGTAAATTAAGCTTTGATTGTATGATTGGAAAATTTTTATTTAAAAATCTACACACTTTAGTTTTTTTTTAGATCTAATGACTTTAAAACAAATGCTTTATAGCACAGAGGAGGACACTCGAAGGGTCGTTACGATTATCAGTTCTTACGAATTATAACCTCCATTAATAAATCAATCAAGTTCGTTTAAAATATTAGCACATTTATGAAGCCGAAGGAATTTTCGTTATAGCTTAAATTGAATAACAAGTCGCAATTTTAATGTGAAATTGCTTTATGCCGACCCTTTAAAAAGAATTTATTTTGTCTTCGTATTTATTTTAATTTTCATTCTATATAAGTCAGAAATTCGAATTTTGATTAAAATTGTACGCTTTGTTTTCAAATAAAAACTTTTTCAAGTTGGTCATTTGCAATCAGCAACGCACAGAATAATTTAATTAATTTAACTGTAACAAGTTCGTGTATCATAAATTCAACACCACACGTTATCAAAAAAGTTTTCCAATTTGATAGACCAAACCTGATTTTTTACTTCTTCATTTTACTGCTTTATTACAGGATATCTGTCACTTATTTCTTATCGAGAGTATTTTTGAAAATCGCATTGACCTGCTCCAGTCGTTGATAATCTCATTTTTTCAATTTTTCACTTCGCCATAATTTACCTTTTCCACGAATTCACCACATTATAGAAGTGACCTGAAAATCACTCGTGTGAATTTTTAATAAGAATGAAAAATGCAATAGTTGCGCATATTTTCCATTAAATCACTCGTTTGACCAGTCGTACATCTCTAGACATATTTAAATATTACATAAACTTTGAATTGAATGAAAATATAGACCGATTTTTTTCAAGAAGTGGCACAACTTTGAAATTGCAAATAAAATAATTTCCGAAAGAAAAAATGATTCTTCCCGGGTTGATTTTTTTAAAAATTAAAACAAAAAAAAACAATACGATGCAAGAAAGACGAATATGAGCTTGTGAAATTGATGTTAACCTCTGGTGCTAGAAGCTCGCTCGTCGAATATCGACGCGAGCAGAGTTGTTCGATTATCGAAGTGAATCCTCCCGTTGAGTGTGTATCGAATAAAATATCCGTTGGTATATAAACCTAAATATCACCTCAGTATAAATAATACATGGCTACAAAAGTACGTATAAACGTTCATACACACAAGCAAACAAGATGAGAATACATATATATACATACAAAAATATATATTTATTTACATATACGCGAGAAAAACATAATTTATAGAACAAAAAAGAATAAAACGGACGGATCGACCTACGCTCATGGACAGTTGTGTTTATCATATAGTATATTGAATATCAATTATATATAAAGAAATAAAGAAAGTATAGACAACAATTGCGAGGTATTACGTATATACGTAAAAGTGAAGTAAAATATGTGGAATAAGCCAATGACAGATTAAAAAACAAATGATACGAGCGCGCAGAGTTTAAGAGCTACGAACATTTGTTTTTTTTTCTCGCGCTCGTGAAAAGTCGTACATACATATCAGCGAGAAGACTATACATACATTATTATTATTATTATTATTATTATTATTATTATTATATACGTGTAACAAACGCGAAGGCACGGGGGAACGAGGTTTTAGCGTCTTTTAGAGAGTACGTTAAAATGATAATGGGTCATCGTTGTTACCTTCATATCCTTGTTGTTACATTTCAGTTCCTACCATTATTATTATTATTATTATTATTATTGTCATTATAATTATAATACATGTACACGTATGTTCACCGAAACGAATCTGTTTGTCGCGATATTATACATACGCGTACGTGTAACATGTCAGCGTATAGGTACTTATGCGACCATATTATATATATATATATATGTAATAATAAATGAATAACGATAATTATATTGTAACGATAATGAAAAAAAAACGAGCAACTGTAGCGGGAATAATGAACGTGTGGTCGCTATCGCGTGCTGATCGTCTGGTTTACGTCTGGGCGAGTAACGAAACGCGTACAACAATAATGCGTGGCGCGTAACTCTCATCGTTTCGTACGACTCTCTCCTCGATTTTAACCGACTCACGGATAACTCGTCGTCGAGTGTTACGAAATTCTGCAGATATTACACATAGCGATGTTTGTTTTAATTATTTTTTTTTTGGGTTTTTTAAATATTTTATTTCAGATTTTTTAATTTATTTTGTTTGAGATTGTAAGGTCATTGTGCTGTAATATCGTTTATGTCAGATTTTTTTATGTAATAATTAGGGTATGTTTTCTTTGAGGTCATGTTTGTATTGAGGTTACGAAGTCGAGATATTTATTGGTAAATATCACAATTTTTGATACTTTCTCGTAAGTGTTAAATATTGCTAGTTTTAACAATAAATATCTCAACTTCGACATGGTGAAGCCTTCTATAGTCTTGTATTGATTTTTATACAACATCAAAGATTTGGTTATTTTTTTTCAAATCTGACGTAAAATAAAAATTTTTTTTTAAAATTCAAACTCATTTAAACTCACAATCCACCTTATACGTGAGAAAACAACCACTTTAAAATCGAAATATAATTAAAAATAATTTTTTATTAGTAACAAATTGAAAATTATTTTTACAAGTATAAGTATGTGTGATAATTTCTTTTTTCATTGAAAACATTTTTTAAATCAAGAATTCGGTTAATGAAAAGTAAGATATAAAGACTTTTTACGTATTTGGTTATCAAATTTCTTAAAATTGTTTTTATAACAGTAAGATAAAAAATTTAGAACTTGTTTTTTTCATTGAGAAATATTTAAAAAATTGAGGCAATAGTTCAAAAACTGATATTTCGTTTGGCCCCATAAGGTAAACGTCTCAATAGTTAAACAATTTTCGCTATATTATTTTTCATATTTCAATTTTTTTTAATCAATAGAATCGTATGGATTATTTTTGCTATACGAAGAAGTGTATTTTTTATAATGTTAATTTATTGGAAAAAATTCGCTCAAGCCTAGATACAGGGTCGATTTTCTGTCCAACTATTGGAACATTCTACATATTCAAAAGTTCAAGTATTTATTTACTAAAAATATTATCTAAAATTAACACATTGAATGAATTTTGGATCGATAAAATATCAGACAATAGTTTAGATGTGAATTTGAAGCAGATTTTTTTGTTCGAATATTTTTTAAATAAAAATAAAGTGAAAAAATCCTTAACTGTCCAACTATTGGGACGTTTACTTTATATTTCATACAGTTCGTAGAAAGTGGCTGAATTTTTTTGATTATAATCGCGAATTTTCGTAGCCAACTTTCGAGATTATTGTTCACGCGGATTAACGCCCGACAAAGGGGGGGGGGAGGCAAAGACGAGCGGGAAAGTTGATAATTGTGTCGGTGAACCGGAAGTCGAGAAATCATCGCCCGCTGACAAAGTAGCTCGTTAAGCCGACGAGAGCGAGAGATACGTCGAGGAGAGAACGAACGAAACCTTTTCCCGAGTTCTTCGGAGGCGCATATAAATATATAAATATTAAAAAATATAAATAATTAACAATAATTTAGCCGACGTAAAATGGGAGGATGACAATGTAGACAGTGTACTGTAGAATTAAGAAAAAAAAACATATCGTTTCTATATGTACGAAAGTATTTGAAGGTGCAATAAGTAATAAAAAGAGAGAGAATAATGATTATAAGAGACACGTTTACAAAAATAAGGGAAAGTATACAAATCGAAAAAAAGAAACAAAATATGAAGTAACAATGTGAAGAAAAAAAATGAAAAATGCTCACGTGAGCCCTCTCTTCCGTTAGTGTTTAAAAAAAGCGTCGATTTCGCAATCGATCATCATCCGAATACTTTCATTCTAGTTTCAATGTAAAACCTGTGTTAATCACTGTGAGCCGGGACAATTTGACAATTGATCGAACGTATCCGAAGAAAGCCGAGATATTCTCGCTAACTTCGCCATTATTATTATTTTTTTGTCGTGAACTATTTTTACGATTGTTAATAAAAATTAAAGTTCATTTATCTCTCGTGTATATATATTTTCTACGACGAATTTTTTTCTGCTTTTGATCTTTTCGCGACAGGAATTTCTTGCACGTCATGGATCCTAAAATATATTCTTGATGGATGAGATTTTGATTATTTCTTGTTCTTCACATATTTTCCTTTTTTTCCTGTCGTCATGAATAAATAAGAGTGTACATTGGCCGAAGCGTGATCGACTCGCGCCAGGCATGAAATCCTGATCACCTACATATCAATTATATTAAGGTAAAAATCGAAAAAACGTGTTACGTCGTAACAGCGCGATTCAATGAGAGAGACAAAGAAGGAGAAGAAAAAAAACTGATGGAAATGAATACATATCACAAAGTGTGCTCTGATCGTTATGTATTTGTAGTTTTAGGGTAACGAGAATGAAAGTACGAGAGAAAAAAATGGGAAATATCGATATTGGGAAAATCGGATTCGTGCGTTGGCAATTTTTTTTGTCACGAGACGAACGCGTGGGAGTTTATAAAAAAATACGAATGAGCAACGAAACGGATAATCATATCGTCGAATTGATGAAAGTGTGACTCAATTTCTGGTTGCTCGTGTCAATCTGCTTTCCAGGTTCGGAATAATAAAAAAAAATACTCAAACAATGTATCCAGTCGTTCGTTTTTAACTCCGATGGAGAAATAAAAAAAATGGAGAAGAAAGATCTTGCAGGGTTTCTGAGAATATCGATGAAAAAAGCGTCGAGTAGATCGAATTTTGAGGAGGTTGGCGACCCAACTTCAAAATAGAGAGAATACAAAAAAAAATATTACGATGACTCTTAAAGTTTTTGTCCACTCCGTTGTTGGGTAATCGAATGACAAACAAGTCGCATTCTCATTTACAGAGATTACAATCTGTACTACCGTAACATCGATGCACATTATTTGTACATGTAAATTTTATTATTCGATAACTCAAGAACTGTGCGGACGAAAAAAAAACCAAAACACAAAAAAATTGAATTTTTTAAATTGTAAAATGAAAAAAATTCAATGAGTAAATTTCTTAAAATATTCTCTACATTTTGAATTCTGTATAGTTTAACGTGTAAATTTGTTTTGGGTCACCATCCTCCTCAATAATGAATATTAATCAGGAAAAGTAGCTGCTCGAGTCGTAAGCCGCAGGCGTACTGAGAAAAAAGTATTTTTGTGAGAAAATGTCAAGTCCTCTTGAAAAATTGTTACTCGAAAGAGTTTGTATTCGAAAATGATCGTCGAAGCTTCCTTTCTTTGAAAAAAAAAAAATTTTTTTTCACGGGGCGTGAAAAATCGTTTATTATGATAATGCAATTTTTTTCACAAAATTCATCATCAGCAAGGACACTTTTTTCTCAGGGATCGATACTTGCGATAATTGAACAGGGAAAAAAGCAAATACGAGGGTTTTTGCTCCAAAACTGTATCATAATGATAGAAGACGTTACGCAAGACACATGCATCGTCGACGAGACAAACGAAAACACATACACATATATGTATTATAAATACGTCTATAATTGCGAGGAGGTGGTCGAAGATGCGATGGTTGTAAATGTTACAAATAAATGGTGTATAAAAAAAAACATTTATTGATTTTACGTACTATTGTGTGTATACTTCGTCAATGCTAATTTTATCCACAATGGATTTCCTGAAAACTCGATCAATCATCTGCCAAACGTAAGTACAATAAATATTTTTCAAATTTCTTTTTAAAATTTGTTTAAAAAAGTTGTTCTCGAACCTATTTTGAAATTACAAAAAAAATAGTCTTTAACGTATTTAAATATTACGAAAAATTTATAATTAGATATTTTATTTATTTATTTTTTGTATTTACATATATATTTAATATAATATAATATATATTTAAATAAATACGTTTAAAATTCTGAATAGTTTGTTTTTACCAGCATATATAATAATAATTTTCTTTGTATACCGGTAATATTTATTTTCGCAAATGACGATAAATCACGAGAATTTCGGCGCTTACGTAACTGCGAGAAAGATTATGATAATCGATTGATTTTTCTGAAATTTTATCTCGAACTCACAACGTTTCGCTCTTTGACAGAATTTTTGGGAACGTGATTTACGAGTTAAAAAATAAAGATTTGAATAAACGAGTGGAGGTGGGTCGAAACTATATCGAGGGGATAAAATTATTACGAGATGAGCGAAGAATCTTGATCGAATCGAAAGTGCGTGTTCGGGCAGGAAGCAGCGAATATAGTAATCGTCCAAGACACGTGGGAAAATTCTTTACCTCTCGTCGAATCATCAGCTTCGTTTTTTTTTTCTCGTAATACGAAAAGTGTGCACGAGTGTGGGTGTTTTCAGGAAGAATGGAGCAGGAATAGACATTTTCAGTTATTCATGCGTCCCCGGTAACCGAGGTAAACGAAATCGATAAATCGACCTGGCCAATTCCGGCAAAGAGTTCCAACTGCTCGGCCGACTAACCTTACACTATCCACTAGTAAAGCTTCCAGTTTTATCTCGTCAGAATAACACGCTTGTATTATTCAATTTATGCATGTATTTAGGCAAATATGACAGCGTCTAAAGTTTTCAAACGGACAAATGATTATGAGAATAAGTCGGTACAAATATAATTTATACTTGTACTTATAAATATTCCTAGCAAGATATTTTGCATGCAGAAAAGACCGAAGATTTAAGGTGTTTCTGTACAAACGGAGAAATAATGAAAATTAGTTTAGATTTGGGGAAGATGATTTGTCATGTGAAATACGTAAATACGATTTCTTTTAGAACTCTTGTATTTTTTGAACAATTAATGTACTAAAGTATTTTGATGCACTAAAGTAACAAATTATCAATTAAATTATTTTTTTTTGGACATATCATTAGTGGTTTATCAATATTTTTATGAGATAAACATTTTTTTTTGTACCGGTCACTAAACTGTTAACAACATCACTAAGACAGTTTTAGTAATTTTCGCCAAGAAAGTGAGAGTAAATTTTGTAATAAAATTTGGATTAGTCTACCAAATGTCCATTTTTGAATAGAGTTAGTTGGATAAGTGAATTTTAAAATAGTGATAATTGAATTTTTGGACATCAAAAAGGGCGATTTCTAGAATTTTTCTAGAATGGTCAATTTTGACTAAAATTTTGAAAATAGATTAATCGTATATTCGTCGGCATAAAATAAAATGTTTATTCATGATGACAAAGCTTCGTAAAATTTTACATACCTTTTAATACGACATTGAAGAAGATCTATACGAATTAAAAAAATATTCTTTCTCGGACGATTTCCACACGATTCCTGCAAGCTTTAATGATGACAATAGAGGAACATGAGGAGTTTAGGATACTGAGAACATAAAAAATGAATAAAATTTCACGTATTCCAGCGTGTAGCGGCTTTATTAGTACAAAAAAGCATGTCTTTACAAAATAAATAAAATAATACAGACTCTTCCTCAGAGGGGATGAATAAGCGCGCGGTGATTTCAAATTGGAGTGCGAATTCGCTCGCTACGTAAATTTCTTTACATATGATTTGATTATCCTTCTTTTTCAGTGTCGAGATTTTTTCTGTACTTTGCGTTACGTCAGTTGCGTCGAGTTATTTCTTCTCGCGAGCGATGCAAGCGATTCGCTCGTTCTCGTTCTCGCTGATATTGACGATAAACGAGTGTCTTCTTTTTTTTCTCGCGAATGATTACCTTTTTTGCTTGTTTGCTTGACGACTTGCCTCAGGCAGAAATAACCGTAATTCTCGTTAAAGAATTATTCGTGCATTATCGGGAAATTCAGCTCAAGAGGTTTACGCAATTCGGGCAAGGCACTTTGAGCGTCGTTTTAGGTTCTCTTCCGGATGATGATTTTGGATATTGTTGTCGTTTAGTACTGATAGCCACCATTGCTCGCGTAGCTCTGTCCACCTCCTCCACTGCTTCCACCCCCGGAATATCCACCGGAACTTCCGCCGGAATATCCGCCCGAGCTTCCACCCGAATAACCTCCCGAACCGCCGCCCGAATATCCACCAGAACCTCCACCGGAGTATCCACCAGAACCTCCACCGGAGTATCCACCCGAGCCGCCACCGGAGTATCCACCAGAACCTCCACCGGAGTATCCACCCGAGCCGCCACCGGAGTATCCGCCAGAACTTCCACCGGAGTATCCACCAGAACTTCCACCAGAGTATCCGCCAGAACTTCCACCGGAGTATCCACCGGAACTTCCACCGGAACTTCCACCAGAGTATCCACCGGAACTACCGCCAGAGTATCCACCAGAGCCGCCGCCGAAACTGCTTTGAATTTAAAAAAAGAAATTAAAATTCTATCGATTCCCTAAAAGACGAATGTTGGGTAGGTAATCTAATTTCAATTTCATTATTATATTGTTTCCGGTGGATGCTTTCATCGCAGTATTCGGAATTAAGGGTGTTGTATTCAGAATCGAATATGATGGAAAATTTTTGGAATTTGTCGTGTACAAGTTTCACGACGATTAGGAAGTTCCTTATTAAGATATCAATTGTTAAAAATGGTTATTTTGGTTATGGTTATATTGAAGAGCACGTGTTTTATGTTGCAATTTTGTATTATAAATATGTAAGTAACGAGCTTCCTAATTTAATGTAGTTCTATCAAAAAATTGTTTTTTTAGGATTTTGTTAAAAATAGGTAAAAACCTTCTTTGATACAAAGTTTAATTGTATATTAAATTTTAAAAGGTTTCATTCCGTAGAATTCGAGATATTTATTGTTAAAAATCACTATACTCTGCAGTCTTCCATAAAAGCACGTGTTAAATATTGCAATCTTTAACTCTTGATATCTTGACTCTTGGGTAGTGGATCTTGTTGAAATTTAACACAGCTCTTTGTTGTACTTCAAAGAAACTTACTTTAGTTTTTCAAAAATCCTAAGATTATGATTTTTAAAATTTTCATTGTTCTTAAAACAATTTGCAACAACTTTTTCTTAATAAACTTAAACTCAAAAACCACACGGTATCGAGATAAATTTAGATACAAACTTTTGATTTGACTGTACCGATAGAAGTACCTTAAATTTGGACTAATTTTTATACGGCATTAAAGAAGCTTCGTCTAATTGTTCAAGGAAATTTCATCGCTTTTTTCGTGCAATCACATATAGAGAGTGGACTTGTCATGGATATCCTTGAATGTTAAGTACGTTTTTCTTCAGCGAATTAGCAGCAACTTTTCTTCATAAATTTTTACTCTTAACCAATTTATATAAAATAACAAATTAAAACATGGATCAGCTAGATATTGAAAAAAAATGAAATAACTAACCCGCCGCCGAAGCTTCCGCCAGACGAGGGGGCTCCGTAGCTGGACGAGGGTCGTCCACCGCCGGAAGACGGAGCGCCGTAGCTGGAAGACGGAGCGCCATAGCTGGAAGACGGCGATCCACCGCCAGATCCTCCGTTTCCGCCGAACGATGGGGCTCCGTAGCTCGAGGAGGGACGTCCACCGCCATTACCGCCCGATGGTGCTCCGTAGCTTGACGACGGACGACCACCACCGCCGGAAGATGGCGCGCCGTAACTCGAAGATGGCGCACCGTAGCTGGATGACGGAGCGCCTCCGCCGAACGAGGGTGTTCCGTACGACGAGGAGGGACGTCCGCCGCCAAAACCGCCTCCGTTACCGCCGCCGAATCCACCAGAAGGTGCGCCGTACGTCGATGAGGGTCGTCCACCGGAGGATCCGCCGCCGAAAGATGGCGCTCCGTACGACGACGACGGACGTCCACCGCCATTACCGCCCGATGGTGCTCCGTAGCTTGACGACGGACGACCGCCACCACCGGAAGATGGCGCGCCGTAGCTCGAAGATGGCGCACCGTAGCTCGAAGATGGCGCTCCACCGCCGAATCCGCCACCACCTGACGACGGGGCTCCGTAACTCGAGGACGGAGCACCGCCTACATTTTTTAATGCGTTAATACAAATCCGTAACACGAATAGCAATGCTGTTTTTTCTAATAATATTTCCATTTTATTTCTACTGTGATTATTGTGTTTAAATAACCAAAAATATAGTAAAAACTTTGTTATACATTTTGAAAAAATTATACTTCTTTTTTTCCTATATTTGTTAACACTAAAAATAAATATATTTAATAAGACACAAGTTAACAATTACGTTAAATAGTAAAAACATAATTGTTGCTTCAACTATTTTACTGTAGTAAAAATATAAGTTAGCTCATAGAGAAAAACGTACAGTACCGAAAGTAAAAATCATTTCGAAAATAAAATCGTAGAACTTGAGCTTATGTAATGTCATTTTTTAAACAGATTTACGTTTGTGATAGTTTTATTAACGCAGAGTTATAATCTGCAAATCGTTCGTTTTTTTACCTCCGAAGCCTCCGCTACCGCCTCCAAAACCTCCGCCGCCGCCGCCACCACCGAAGCTTGGTGCGCCGTAGCTCGAGGACGGACGTCCGCCGCCTGACGACGGAGCTCCGTAGCTCGACGACGGGGGCCCGCTGCTATAACCTCCACCACCTCCACCACCGCCTCCTCCGAGATTTGGCGTGCCGTAGCTCGTCGATGGAGGCAGGTAACTCGTTGGCGCTAAAATAATAAAGATATTAAAAATGTTTATTTTATAATTATAATATATCTTCATATTTTACGTGATATAGAAGATATTTTTATATTAAAAAATACGTATAATTTATTTACTTAAATTTATTTAAAAAACGTATAATTTATTTTTATTCATTTTTAAGATATTTTTATACGTTATTATTATACGTTACATATATTATAATTAAATATATTATACGTTAAGGTAATATATAATATATATTATATTATATATTATATTATATATTATATTATATATTATATTATAAGTTAAATATATAATACGATATTATTATACGTTAAAACGTATAATTTATTTTGCTTGAATTTTTTGATAGATTTCGCAAATAATCACGTTTTCCTAAGAAATTAATTTGTAAGTAAACATTAATTAAATTATGGTTTGTAATTGAATTTGGGTATCAAGTTTTATCAATGTCGATTTAGTTGTTCAATCGTAATGTAAAAATAAATGAACATACGAATTTCTTCATTTATATATTGGTAGAATTGATGATTACTAAGATGGTCTTTTAAAATTGTTTATTCTTAGCTGGCATTTATGATATCTTAATGATGTACGTAAGTGTCATTCGTAATGTTGAGAAAATTTTTTACCATTTTTAATCAAATTACGAAATATGTTTCCATTTTATTACGAAAATTCTGAATCAACTTGTTTCTTTTAAATTCAGTGTTTTAATCGTGAATCGGATATTTCATTTTAAAAGATTGATTTAATTTTTAAAAAATATTCAAAAATCATGAAAACTTTATCAATAGTTCAAAATTTATATGGGTTTCACTTAGAAGACCCCATATCTACCACTTATATTACAGGCAAGAAGTGTTAGGTACGAGTTGCTAATTTTCTTTATGAAGAATAAAAAATTACACACACACTGAAAATATGAATATTAGTCCTAGCTAATCTAAACAATAATTTCCCTGTAAGTATTCCCTGTGGCAAGGCATTTAAAAATCTCACATTTAATTATAACTTTGATTTGGTTCTCACGATATTCTTAAAAATAATAACAAATTTGACCTACATTCAAAAATGTGTGCAGAAAGCTTAATTATTATTTTTTTTTCAAAATTATACATAAAATATACAAAAATGAATTTCAGGAATATCGACGTCCTCTTTTCATCACTTCTCCTTACCAAGATTTCTAATTTGAGAAATATCACATTTTTAAGCATAATTTTCAAGTTTGAATAATTGTCTATAATCGTATACAAGCAAGTGATAATTATTTTCGATGAACAGAGGATAAAAAACATATTCCTGAATCTCGAATACGATTAAAAAGGGTCGATCAACTAGACAGAGGCAATTTATTAAAGTGAAAAACCGCGGAAGGATGTTCCATTTCGTGCGAACGTCACGCGAAGAGGAAATCAGTCGGCTTCCATAAAACGAGCATCGTCTTGAATAGCAATATACCCGATCTCTCGGATCATGATCGTTTTTCTCTATCTCTCTCAATCTCACTTGGTCCTTGCTTACTCGCTCGTCGTTTCTTCTCTCCGAACGCTTCGGAACTACGATGGAAATCTTCGCGTAGCCCGACGCGGTGAAAGTGTGGGAGAGATCACAGGAGGTGCGTTCGAACCATGAGCATTATGCTTTCTGCACTTTCAACCTATCACCTGTAATCGTGACGTTTCTTCCTCTCGGCCTTAACCGAGTTTAGAAAACGGAAATTATTTATCTCTCTTCGGCATTCAGACTCAGAACGTCCGCTATTTATCTTTCCGATCGGAAAGTAAAACTCGGTTTCTTTTTTTTTTCTTTTTGTTTTGTTTTGAAAACGAAACCTTGATCTTCAAACGAAATCGAGAGTTGTGGTAAAGACTCCAAGCAAGTTAGATCGAGGGTCAAACTCTCTCACAACTCCTCTCACTTATAAAACCTTTTTTAGGCACTCAAAAAATGCTTTAATTTATGTTTAATTGGGGATTGATTTTCATCAGGTTTTATTTATACAGGAATTTTTTTATTTTTCTTGTTGATTGATTAAAAATAAGAGTGTGATCGACGTATCGATGATTGCAGATTATTTCTTTTCAGAATATGATAGTGTATAGAACTAATTTTTTGCAGTCTTTGTCATGTGCGATTAAAAATAGTCCGATTATAGTTCTTTGGAGCATAGTAGAGATTTTTTAAACATTTTTATTGTTTCTTTGAAATAAAATATTGGGAAGGAAATTTGATAAATAAAGTAGCCAATAACTCGATGGTGGCTCTCAAGAACATTTATTTCATAATTTTCGTCAAGGAAGTGACAGTATTTTATAACAAACTCGTCCATTTGAATTATTGAGTCTTCCATTTGGTTTAGTTTATCAAATTTTAGCTTTTAGTTTTCGAACTACCTTGGTTCATTAGCAAAACTAAATAAATTACCTCAAATTCATTCGCATGTCAGTGTGTGCACTGAGAGTTAATAAATTTCCATAGTCATTGGATGCGGATTAATTAAAGAAAAAAAACTGTTGAATTTGACAAAAACATTGTAAATTGTTTTGTCGTATAAATTATAAATTTTTATCAACTAAATTTTGATTTAATAAAAAAAACTATAATCAGCCAAATTGTTAAGAAAAAATTTAAACGATTTTCTTTTATCAAACTATCGTAGCATTCAGCTAACTCGCCTATGCGAACTTGGAAATATTTTTTTTCATTTTTTTTTAAATCTTTATTGCCGTGCACAATTTCACTTTTACATATTAAAATATTCTTTTCAGATAAATTTATTGTGCTCTCTATTTCATACTGTACTATTCTAAAAGACGTCGAGTTATTGTACTTGCCCCCATATATATACACTGTTCGTGATATTTTTCAGCTATAAAAATAATTGCAAGAAGAATGTAGAATAGAGGTGAAAACGTATAAACGGGATGAAAAGTTTTGAGAGACAACTTCGACCTTGTCACTCTCGCCGTCACGATTTCACGGTTATTGAGAATGCAATAAACTTCGTGATCGCATCGTCTTTTCTTCTCGGTAGATTTTACACTCGATGGGAGACTACGAGAGACTCGAATTGCAGATTCAATTTAAAACTGATAATACATGATGCTGCAAATAACAAAGAAGGAGAGAGTGACGGAGGGAGAAAACGAGAGATGGACAATGAAAAGAGAGTTTCATCACGAATATATTTATCTTGCTTGAAAAAAAAATAAACATTGTATTTTCTCAACATCATTTAGTCAATTTATTTCATAATTTATTAATTTTCAAGACATTCTGATACTTTTGCACGAACGAACATTGCCTGGGTACGCGTAAATGATGAAGAATAAAAGGCTAGGTTTTCTCGTTTTTCACTTTTGACAGACAACTGATGAACACTATACTAAGCAGACACAGAAATATTCCTTATTCAATAACCCGACGTATATATGACATTTATATGCAAATTTTTATGCCCATTTTTTATGATCTTGATATACGTACTTTTTCTTTTTTATATCTTTTACTTTCTCGTATCGAGACGAACCAATCGGAATTTATCGACAAAACGGAAAAATAAGTTTTGAGAAAGTATTCGAAATTGAAAAAATTAAAAATTGATTTCTCGTTGGAAACGTATGCAATTTAAGTGGCATGAGAATTTAGGAAATGAATTTCTTTCACTTCGATGATTACGAAAAATTGTTTTCTCACCTCGAAGAGAAAAGATCGAGTTGGATAGTCGGTGTGAAAAAATCGTAAATGCGAAGCAAATCCGAACGAGCATTGTAAGTCTTGACGACGAAACATATTTTATTTTTCTCCCTTGCTGTTTCTTTTTTCTTTTCAGCGTATGTCCAGCCTCGAGTTTCGCGCGAATTTTCTCGTTTTCTCACGGATGAATAAAAGATTCAGTGTCGGAGTATCCCCAGCATTGTGCTTCTCGTTTCATAAAAATTACTTTCTTCAGCAATCATAAACTCACGAGACTATAACTGCAACTTCACTTGCATTCTCGCACTCAATTCGCGATAAAAAAAATCGTTCGAAATTTTTACCGTTTTAAAAAATATCTGCGAAACCATTCATTTTACGTACAAAAGACAATGAAATGTATATTGACTTGTTTGTGTTAAATTTTTTTCAGGGATATTTGATACACTTGGATCCTATACCAGTTATTTTTAAAGATATTTTGAAGAATTTTCAGAGCAAGAGCTCAGATTCAAAATGAACTTTTGAAATGAATTCATGAATGTTCAACGAGAAAAAATGATAAATATTAACAATGCTTGAACGAATTATCTTGAGAACAGTTCAGTATATTATTTTATAATTTGACTGAAGATTCTAAAGTAAAGGAACAATGGGTCAAATTTATTGCAATAAATTGTTAAATAAGAGTACAGAATATTTTTAAGCATATTATCAATGAAAGCCTAACATTCTGACTCGATGTGTTTAACGAAAAAAAGAAAAACCTTTCTTATTTGATATGAAACTTATTGATTTTTAATAAAAGAAAGTGTAAAATTTGAACGCCCTTTAAATCGTTCAAAGAATTATTCAAAAAAATCACAACACATGTTTACATAGATTTATATTCATATTAATAAAAATATCAAAATTGTGAGAACCCTGAATATTTATACCAGAACATATTATCAATATTTCTCATATAATGACGTGCCTTTCTCAATGTTACATTTTTAAGTAGCTGAAATAAATACTACTGTATCGAATTATGTTGTACCCTCTCTACGTAACCAAAACTGGTGCTCAAGCAAAGAATTTTTTTCAATGTACTCTTATTATTGTTCTACAGTAAAAATTTAATCGACTCATGAAATATATCATGTATTTTTACTTGGGATATATTTTACTTCCACTATTTTGTCAAAAATAATTAGTTTTCGAACCCTTCATAACAAAACTGAAAAAAACTGAATATTACATCCTCGAGTCCAGACAGTCAAAATTTTTCCAAATTATTTCTTAAATATTTTAATCGTATCTGTAATTTTTTTTTACAAAACCATAATAACCAAATTAGAGTTATCACATAAAATATGATTTTTTTAATGCCTTGATATAAGTGATTTTTATTTGAAATGTATCTTAAATATGTGATACCGTAAATATTTTCAAGAATTAGCCAGGATGTTAATATTGATATTCTGAGTGTCTATAGAAATTTAAATTTAAGGTTGGACAACCACCTTGAGGTAAAGAAGAGAAAAAAAAAGAAAAACTCACGTTCAGCGATGCATGGGGGGACAAGAAGTGCGACGGAGACAAGGGTGATGGCCAGATTGACCCATTTTCCAGCGAGCCTCATGACGACTTTGAAATGCTCACGATGAGCGAGAAGAGAGAGAAAGAAAAACGAACTGGAATATTTTCCAAAAAAAAAAGTCAGTCACTGAGAAGCACGAACCGGTCTCGTTCAACGGCTCTGTCGAGCCGATGGCGCGTCGGTGAAAAACTGGGATCGAAAATGGTGCACTCGGATGTAACCGTTCGTAGGATGAGACCGAATAGCTCTAACGTGCTCAGGACATTGTGGATCTGTCTTATATAGTTGCGGTCGGTGGCTTCTTTCGGAGAAAGTCTCCTCGGCGATGGCTCCGAAGAGGAGGATCCCTGGCACGCATCGTCTCGTTCAGTTACGCCGTTTGCGATCCCAGTCAGACGAGCGAGGCTCTCCGGACGGTAAGGAGGAGCAAAAGCGATCCGAGAGAGGAAAAATCTCCTCGGGGAGAGTCCAAAAGGGCTTGCTGACTCAAATTCGAGTCCGAGCCTATCCAGACGCGATCATTCATCGCGGACTCGTCGAGACGATCAAACGTCCGAAGCTTCGGCCGTTTCGAGACTCGCTCTGCTTCGCGTAACTTTTTTTTCGATCCATCTTTTTTTAAAGCTTTTCTACAAGGTACGAGTATAGTTCATAGGAGTCATTTAAGTTAATATCCTTAAATCCATATCTATACTTTCTGTGTTTGTCATTTGTTTATTTGTTATTCGTATATCCGTTAATTAGGAATTTTTCATTTGTTAAATATGGTGAGGTTTAAAATGAATCGGCGTGATATGAAGAATGGTGACAAGTGGCAAATTTTTTGTACTTTGAAATATATGAAGAATTGTCGTATCATATTTGAAAATATTATCAATTATAAAAACGTTATTTCTTGTGAAAAAATTATATTTTTGTCCTAAATATTATAAATTTTGTTAATCTAGTTTTGATAATAAGTTCTAAATTTTAAGTGATTTCTTTAAATTTTTTTATTTCAAATTGTTTAATTAATACTCAACGTCAAAACTGTTAAAAAATGTGCTTAAACTGTTAATTAGTGTTATTGTTAATAAGGGAAAAATTGACATGTTTATATGTATCTAACCGATTTATCATTTAAAAAACTCAAGGAAAAAATATATACTTTATGTGTATGTAAAAGTATATGACTCGTTCTTCAACAACACGAGATGAGCTTTCAAAAACATCGACCTGATAATTGATGGTCTGTATGCAGATATACAGAAATAAATGACACCTTGGAACGCAGGTCTTCGGTGGCACGGTCAAGTGTAAAAATTGATGCAATATAAAATTGTGATGTAATTAGATTTATAGAAATTTCCGTAAAAAACCTTGTATAATACTAAGAAAAAAATCTCCACTCAACAGATTCAAAGATATGAAATATGTTGAAACTTTGATATTTTTTCAAAATAGGATATAAAAGATACAAATATGAAATTCAGGAACTGAAATTTCGCAACATTGCTCGTATTATATCATGATCAACATATCATACCTTCTCATCAAGATTTCTCACTTGGGAAATACCACATTTTTTAATCTTATTTTCAAATTTAATAGTCAAAATCTGAACTATTTATTAAATTATTTTATTTAGTATCACAGTTGTCAAATTAAATTTCACTATTCAATTTTTATTCACTTCTTGTTAATCGTTCCAGTTGAAATTTTACAGATATGTATCGTCAATGGTTTTAATTATGTTATGGTAATTGAAAGCTTATAGTTTATCATAGAAGCGGAGAAATTAAACAGTAAAAGCACTTAAATTAAAGAAATTTTAAGCCGAACGGTTTCGTATTCTTAAAATCATAAGTTATTTAATTAACTTATTCGGCTTTATTTAGGCATTTATAATAAGATCTCGTAAGTCAATATTTCCTCAGTGCCTGATTTTACAAAATAATTTTTCGAATTTATTATTATGATTCTTAAACATTATTAGAATTTTTTTAAATTGTCTCCTATTTTCAACGTGCGATTATCTTGAACATGCAAATACCTTAATAAGTTGACATTTACAAAATATTACATTACAAAGTAAAAGCTTATTGTAGAATAAAAATTCATTAATGTGTACTTTGCTTCAATGGAACATACTATAAAGTCTGATAATTCGAGAAGCAAAGTAAAAAAAAAAGAAGGAAAGATTTTCTCGGAAACAAATACGCTTTTTTCGGTATTTCCTTGCAAGTTGGAATTACGGATAATTACGAGTTGTATTTTATTTCTTATGTTTTGCATAATAACAATGAAAATAATTAGTTATATGACTGTGCTGTAATAAGAGTAAGATAAAATAATTAGGCTGAAAATGACAATAATTGTTTATCGATGGGCCGATAATTCAGTCAGCCGACATTGGAGAATCATTTTCCGTAAACGTTTTCGTCGTTGCTAAGCGTCGATGAAAAAAAAAGCGGTTTATGACCGATAATGACAGACCAGGATTCACGATTGGTTGCTGTACATCTCCACGCACTTGCACCGAAGAATATCTTCGAGAAAAAAGATTGCGTCGTCCTTGGCCTGTAAAACGTACATCTGGAATTTCTCGTAATTTCACGGGATTCGCGTAACGCAACGACTCATGGGTCATGACACGCGTGTCATTATGTTTTCGTGAATTAACGAGCGCGGAATTTCAATATTATTCCTTTCTTTCGACAAACTAAAATTTCACCTTTTTTCTATCGTTCTCCCCGTGTTTAATATTCGTTGAGCGATTGCTGTACAAATGTTTATGCAATAAAACGAATCATTTTATAAATTTTATGGTCTACTTTAAAAAAAATTCATATATGGTAATAAATAATAGATATAATTAATTTAATGCAATGTATATGTAAACATAAAAAATGTAATATAATGAATAAAGATGAATGATTTTTAAGCATTTGTGAATTTATTAAAATTTAGATATCGGATATTTACTTGGTAGTTTCTCGTATTATCTCGTTTCATCAACATTTAGAAAGTACGTAACATTTTTAACATTCGAGAAAAAAAAATTAATAATTTTATTCACCATGTAAATGGTTAAGTACATATATTATAAATAATAAGAATATCATATAAGTAGTCAAATATAATTCAGAAATGAATATGAGCATTTCAATTTACTGTCACTCAAGATCGATCTTTTTTAGGACAATGTGCTTCCTAAGTGTATTGTTTATTATTTTTTGCATTTTTTTTGTTAAAAAATTTAATACATTGTATTAAATCATTTTTCATAAGACTACATGCAATTTGTTAAAAATTTTTTTTCAGTGACGAATTTCCTGATCGTTGTAAATTTTCGCACAAAGTATTGGACATTTTATTTAATAATATGTAAAATATTTAAAAAATTTGTATAATTTTCGATGTTATACACACAACATTTCTAAAATTTTAAGGTAGTTCTATCGGTACAGTCAAATCAAAAGTTTTTATCTTAATTTATCTCCATATTATGTATAGTTTTTGAGCTTAAGTTTATTAAGAAAAGTTGTTGCTAATTGTTTCAAGAACAATTGAGGATTTTTTTAAACTAAAGGAAGCATCTTTGAAGTACAATAAAGAGCTGTGAAAAATTTCAATAAGTTCCACTACCCAGAAGTCAAGATATCAAGAGTTAAAGATGGCAATATTTAACACGTGCTTTTATGGGAGACTGCAGAAAATAGTGATTTTTGACAATAAATATCTCGAGTTCTACGTATATAGTCAAACCTTTTTAAATTGAATATACAAATTATAATTAATATACAAATTTAATTGCACATTGTATCAAAGAAGGTCTCTGCAAATTTGTAATAAAATCCTAAAAAAAAAGATTTTTTTATAGAACTACCTTAAGGTAGTTGTATCGTGGTTCTATGATAAAAATGGTTTTCTATATAGAATTTCTAAAAAACTTTGCACATATGTTATTTAACGTGGTGCTTAAGTGCATGTCTAATTTTAAAAGGTTTCTATACCTAGAATTCGAGATATTTATCGTTGAAAATCATATCTTTTTGTAATTTTTCACGAGAGCCTGTGTTAAAAAATGTGATTTTCAACAAGAAATATCCTGATATCTAGATAGAGAAACCTTTTAAAATTTGACACCAATCTTTATACAGCATCAAAGAATGTTTATCTAGTTTTAAAAAAAAATCTACAGAAAAAAAAATGTCAACCAATGATTTAACCTTTAGTTTATATATAGGATAGAAAATTTTGAACGGACTGTAGCAGTATAGAAATACTTTAAACTACAGAAATATTATATTTGTCACTGTTTTTATTAAAACATAACTTTCGAGCCAGTTGTAATATTGAAACAATTCTTTCAAATTTTCGCGAGAAAGAAATTCCGCGAAGAACAGGAAAACAAATTGAAAGTGAGAATGATAAAGTCCTCGGCTGGTGAATGGACAATTTGTTTGACGTGTTACGGCGGTTGGAAGAGTCGGTGGTCAACGATCTCTCGGTCCAGTCAGGAAACGTAAATTTTTCACCGGCTCTCCGTCACTCGCCGAGCGAGGCCTCGAGGCTCCTCTCGAGGATCTATTAGCTCGAATTTTCCCATTTAGCCACGACGTAACGAAAATAACTATACTGAATATCTTCGATTCTTCGTGAATATTCGTTGAGTTTGCGCGACGACTACGAAGAACGCGTGTTCGAATAATCGGACGATGAGTTCCTATTCGGAATTGCGAGGAAAAGCGAAAGTCAGCACGGATCGGTTTTGCTCCGTTTTTTGAGGGATATCTCGTGTGTGCGAAACGTCCGCGCGCGCGAACCGTTTCTTATTCTACGTGCGCTCGCCGACGTGTAAAGCCCGATGAGCGCATTGTGAGCGCATCGTTCTGGCCCAGATAATTAATATCCGTAGATACAGCGAGATACGCTCCGGAGCTCAGACGCTCCGTTCTTTTTATTCGTCTCTCATTTTTTATTCTCTTGTAATTTTTTTTTCACCGACGATTCTCAATCGTCTTGCCCAATTGCCTTCGTGCACCGCGAAGGCCTCGAGGCCTTCGTTCCTCAAAAAAGTTATAATTGATTAAAAACCTTTTTTTTTTCATTTTTTTATCACATTCTTTAAAAACTATTCCCGAATATACTCAATTTTCAGTTTTATAAATACAGCAGATCATAAATAAATAATTTTATTTTCTTATTTATGGCTCTTATTACAGTTCTTTTGTTTTAACGAATTCCTGGTTTTGTATATAATTATGTTAAAATTTTCTGCCAAATTTTAAAATAAATTACTGTATAACTCAACAGATTTGTATATTTGAACAGTTGTTGGTATATCGATAAATTTTTACTTTTCGAAGAATTCGTAAATTAAAAAAGTTCAAGTCGATTACGGATTTTCATAAATGGGACATTTATAAATAAGTTATTCTAAAATGTTCATCTTAAACTCATCAGTACACATGCTTTAATAATTTAATAAACAATATGTTAATAAAACGTTACTCTCTTAAAATGTGCCGTTTGTTTCTTTTTTTCACTTATTTTAATTAAAAATAAAAGTAGACGTCATGAATCCATCTGTCATTTCAAACTAGAAGATGAAATTATAGCAACAGATCGCTCCGTTTTTCAATTATGCTACTACACAATAATAAATTTTTGTAACCGTCGTTGTTCAAAGTTTGATCTATCAAAACAGAAACGAGAACAAAATTAATAGTATACAAAAGTAACTAATAATATCGTGAACGAAGTACAAAGAATGTAAGGAACCACGAGGGTCCCCAATTATAATTAAAATCTATATGTCTCCATATTTGAACACCTATATGGGAACTTACAACTTTTCATTATTTAATTTTTTTATATTTGAGAAAAAAATTCACATAAAATGAGCTCCACCACTCTCGTTTAAGACAATTATTTAATACACTATTTGTAAAAAGACTTAACACGTATACTTTTATAAGATTTTACAACTTTCAAGACTCAATTGTATTTAACTCAATTACTAAATAACAAAGAGAGATTTCTATATATAATTTGTAACATTTAAACAATAATTTAAAATAAATAAATAAATATAAATTTAAGTAATAAGTGGTTTTGAAAATTTATTTCTGGTTCGTTGAACAATCTTGGAATAATTGCTATATTTATTCCTTGGCGTAACTGACATCGACAAAAAAGTGACACGTGCGAATGAATGATCTGGAAACGTTATAATGCGTGAAGGTTCATCTCGGGATCTTGAAATATTTTTAATTATCACTATTATCACCTCCGTGTGAACGTTTCATTCTTCGAATTCGATTTCGACGCAATTACGTTCGTTCAAGTTGATTTTTTTATATCTGTACGTTGTTTTTTTTTTCAATCCTATGTATACGATGCTCGATATTGATTTAGAAAGTCTTTTGACCTTTTAATTGCGATTTTGAGTTACAGATAGTGAAAATAATAATCAGATATCAGTAACCTTCATTTGTACTAATGCCGAAATATTGCGTCATTTTTATTAGCGGCTCATATGAGTGAGGCAGTTCAATGAATTTAAAAAAAATCCTTGAATTACTTTACTTTGAAATAATTTTCATAATTTTCTTGCATAATATATACGGAAAATAATTATTTCTTTTCGTATCGGTAAGTTAGTCATAATTTTTCTAGGATATATTTATACAAAAAACAATTATATAAAATAATACATTTGTCATTTCTATACTGATTTCAATAATTAATATAATTTGATTAAATTAGAAAAAAGTTACGTGTCTGACAATGATTATTTTATTTAAAAGAATTTAAATGATTTTATTGAGCAATAAGCAGATAAAACAATTATCAAATTCATATATTGGCATTTTGTGCGTCTGTTGGTGGATATATTATTTCAATAGATTGTGAAATATATTTTCTCTAAATTTACAAAAATTGTTAAGCTAATAATAAATAATTGTACAGAATTCCCCATCAAAAAGAGAATGGGTAATTTTTTAAAAATTCTGAAAATCTTATATATAGTATATCTTAATATCAAATATTTTTTCAGATATTCAAATATTTTTCATTATTTACTTGTAATTCATTTTATTTTTTTCTTGATTTTCGTTGTCATTGAAATCAACAATCTGCATTTCGTTGTTTTAACAATTTACATGTATGTTCAAAATTTAATTATCTAATTTAAAAAGAGTAGAATTCTTAAGGATGCTTCTTATTTTTCGAGAAGTTGTGTCTATGATTATTGCACACAAAATATTTTTTGCTTTTTAGATTAGTTTTCTTATTATTTTTTTTCCTAATAGTAAATCAATAAATATACAAATGTCAATAACATAAATATAAAGGTACATTTTTTACATTAATAAAACATGAAAAATAATAATAACAACAATAACGTTTTCTTATTCAAACGGAGTTTGTAGAGAAGAAATAAACAAATGCATATAGGCTCATTGTTGAATTTTTATTCAGAGTGTATTGGCAAAAACATTACATTTTTTTTTGGTTAAGTGTACATATTTTCTGATCAAATGAACAAATTTTCTGTGAAGCAATCCTGAATTTCAACAATTTTGGAGTTTGATAGCTCTTAACGTTGTTTAATCATTCTGTAAAACAATTTTAAATATTAGGCACCAAATTCTTATATTTAAAAAAATATTTTTAATATATCCTTAAAGAAAAATTGATCTTACTTCTCCGAAACAATTTTGGTGCAGCCAACGTCGGTCTTCAAGTAACCCTCCGGGCATGTTTTTTCGTCGGCGACGACTCCCGTAGCCAAGTTCGCGAAAATTGTTGCAAAGGCGAACAAGTACAAGATAAACTTGAAGTACATGTTTGCTGGTTCGCTGGTTTTCTTCTTCTAGACAAAGAGCAAGATTATCGAGAAGTAGACTCGGTATGGTTTATCGACTCGGTGGGCCAACTATTTATACCGTTTCTTTTTGACCCAAATATTTGTTTCTGTTTGTATTCTACTATCTACATAAATTCTTCGTCGTTGTTTTTGACATCTGTAAAATTTATTGGAATATATTTTTCCATGTTTTGTTGCAGCATAAAAAAATTTATCTAACTATCAAGCTTAACGTTATTTAGACTTTTTGAAAGTATTTACGATGTAGCTCACCCTCACATAAATTAATCATAGCGTAATATGTCAATGACGTCGATATAAAGTCAGATAAATAAATGTCGATAAGTTATTACTGCAGAAATGCTCATGCCAATAAACAAAAGTGATATCATGAACTGTCAGTTCACGATATCGATGAATTCGATCAATAATATAGAACCAATAAAAACAATAAAAAAATATTTTGAAGCCAATAAAAATTTCGGAAAGTCTATTACATTCCAAGCGTGACGCGCAGTTTTATTTTATAAATAAGGATTTTGTATGTAAAAAAAGATATATTAGGTCATTTAAAGAAAAAGAAAATTCATAAGGATACTTCTTAGTTTTGAAACAGTTTGGTAGGTTGTTCAAAATATAAAGTAAATTTGAAAAAAAAAACGACGAATTAAATAATAAGTTGTGCAATATGTACCATCGAGAAAGTTCTGCAATAATCTGTCGATGTATATGGTGTCGGGACACGCGATAACTTCCGAAACTCTTTTTCTCCAACGCAAAAGCAATTATCGAACTCTCTCGACCAATAATAAAATCTGAGAATTTTGAGTCCTCGATTTTCTTCGATACTTCGTCGTAAGAATGGTACTTGGGTTCGCGACCTCTTCGAATTTACCTGAGCGAGGGCAGAAGATGTAACATAACATGTAATTTTCAAGCGTGCCAACAATCTCATGACTGACCTGAATTTTCACTCATTCTTTTTCTCTTATTTTTGCATTTTCTATACTTACGTAAATATATTACAAAATTTAAATTATTTAGTTTTATCAATACACTCATTATGTTAATAATCTACTTTTTTAGTTATATATACTTTTGTTTTTACGTTGTGTTTTCATTAAAAAAATATTTATTAAAAAATTCTAAAAAACTTTTAAGAGTGATATTTTTTAAAAAGTTATTCATTATTATTTATTTGTTTCATTATTTTTTGTTATAAGTTATATCTTTTTAGTATTTACTTATTTTACAATTATTGTAATTACGAAACTGATTTTTTTATTAATTATAATAAATAACTATATTTAATCTGTAATTTTTATTTTTATACCTATCAAGTACCAAATAGTTATATTTGTTCTATCTCAAATAAATTTATTACTATTCAAATTAATAAGAACTTTAGGGTAAAATAGATAAACTTTGAAAAATAACTGTAAAAATGTAAAATAAATTTATGTTCTATTTATTTCATAGGGCACTTTAATTCTATATTTATATCTTTAATTACAAATACACTACATTTAATTTTAATTATATTTATTCATTGTATCATTTTGAAATTAGACGAAGATGACAAACTTATCATGAAAATTTGAAGTTGAAGAAAAAAATAAAAAGTTTACCAAATTTTTTAGCTAATTCATTATGTCTTGATCAATTTACCTATGTTTAATTTTTAACTTTTTTAATATTTATTTTTTTAAATTAAATAGTATAGTAAAATGTATATATTTATTGAATAAATTATGAATTTTTCATAATATAATTTTTATTATACACTTTTTATAATTCTTTTGATGTAAAAACGTTTATTTTTTATCTTGTGAAGTGTATTTTTTTCATGCGTGGTTATTTATGTTTGTTTAAGGATATTTTCAGTAGAACATCCGATTCCATAAATTTCTGTCGAGGAAACTACCAGCATTAGTCAGTTCTATCGGCCTGAACGTATTTACATTCCAAACATGCATAATCGGGTTCTTGATAAGTCGATATAAATAACACCTTATTCATTGTTGCAGGTACGATCGATTTCTGTTGATTCATCGATAACGTGACTACAAAACATTACTGTTTATATAGAAGAAAAAAAACAATATAGATTTAAAGAAAACTTCCAATTTTCATCACTCCAACTTTCTAATCCAATTAACGGAAATTGAGTTTGTTACTTCTCGAGCACAGCTCTGCTGTCTATCAGCGAGCAATAATTAAAGATATTGAGACGATACTGTCCCGTTCAAAAGTTTCGTAGCTCTTTTTATTTTACGATATTTTACTACAATTATAACAGATACATAAAATAGTATACGGTATATCAATGAAAGTTTCATATTTCATTAATACATTTCTAAATAATATATCTTTATTTATGTGAGTTTTTTTGTAAACTTGATGACACCGAATTTTACGAAATAAGCTATTATTTTTATATCCTAAGAATAATTTTACAACGTAAATTTAATGTAATGTAAATTTTAATGTAAATTTTTAATTGTATATCAAAAATATAAACAATATGGATATCATAAATAGTTACATTATTAATTTGTCACAAGTAAATATCATCCATAATCGAATACGGGTATTTGAATTTTCGACTACTTGAGATCGATATAAGTAACGTTTTTTATAGGAGAGTAAGTTTCCTAAATGCTTTAAAAAATTATTCGGAATTCTATACGCATCTTTACACATATATTATTTTTTTAGTATTGTTTAGATCATTAAAAAAATACTAATCAGTCAAGTTATATTATATTTTCTAAAAGACTACGTGCAAATTGTTTAAAATTATTTCCCAATGACGAGGTTCCTAAAATCGTCGTGAATTCTTCACATAACATTTTGGAGCTGTTATTTAATAATATGTAACATTGAAAAAATTTTATATAATTTTCGATATTGGACACAAAATGCAGGTATGCAGCAGGTATGCAGCCTCATAAAATGAAAACAAACAAAGTACATCAGAACTAAAAACGAATTTGAAAATAAATCAACCTTTCGTTAATCAATTGTTCAATGAAAGAACGAATGACGTGAGGATAATGATGAAAAATTGTACATTTTTTTTCGCGAACCAAAACTTCGCATTTTTTTCAACAAAATACCAAAACTCCCGGAACCGCATGAGTTCGCGCCTGTCACTTTGCGTCGAGGATACGCGATCGATTCGTTTCGTTTTTCTTTCGTTCGAGCGTGCATTTTATTTTTCATCCTTACAGCAAGCGAGAATTATTTCACGGACAGTGATTAATAGCCCGCGACTTTTTCGGAATATTTCAGCGGTTGAAAATGTGAATAAAGGAGCGAACGAATAAAACGGATTCGCGAAAAGACGCGTGTGCGTATAGTAGCTGAATGAACAGAATGAACAGAATTTGCACGCAGAATGGCGAATATTTTTTATGATGTAATTCCCGAATGTTGAACATCGTTGTAACCGCGTAAATAATTTTATTTTTTCACATATGTATACGCTCGTAATGACTTTTAGCCCTGAGGATCGTTATTAATGACGCACATCGCTCGCCGTTTCATTGAGATTCCCTCGCGCGGCTGCATTGTGGTTTTACAATCCGAGCAACGTGAGCGCGCTTTTGCTCACATATCGACGTGTGTATGAATAATAAAAAAAAGAAGCAGAAGAAAAAAAACGACATATATTAAAATGAGAGAAATGATAATCCTCGTTTCGCATTGAGAAGCGCGTGGCTCTTTAATTCTCGCTAGGATTGCAAATTGATGATGAGATTTCTCCTCAGGTCACAATGAAAGATTTGTACCGCGCGCGGGATCGATAAATAAATCTCCTGCCTCGTGTGCAATTCGTTAGAAAATGCTTTTCCTACGAAGGATATTAGTCGCAATCTCGCGCGGCTGGAGACACAAGCGCGTGCCCATAAAACGTATTGATGGGTATTTCAGTTTAGTGACGCAACTCAATCGCGCTCTCGTATATTGAGCAATTATTCTTTCATTGTCATACACCTCGGGGTCTATGCATTTTTAGATTCTTCCAATGTATGTATACGTATGTGTGTGTATAATGAATCGAAAATTGAATTTGTTTTCTGAATAAGTCACATATTTTAGTTAAAGAGATTTTTTTTTAAAGGAATTTTAATTCTCCTTTTTTAAAATTTTAAGAAAGTGCTATTTTTTGTGCTTCAGGATATAGTTCTAACAAAATATCGTTTTGTTAAACACAATTTTATTGAAAATTTGAATTGATTCTCTCTGATATTATATGCATATAAATAAAAAATTATAGTTTTGTGAAAATTTTAAGTGAAAAATTTAAGAATGTAATCTAAATCAATTTTTAAAAACCGTTATGAAAATAAAGCATATTTAAAAGTTGATTTATATTGCATTTTTAAATTTTTTTAATTAAGCAGAGTACTTTTTTTATACTAAATATGATTAAACGTTTTTCTTGGATATTGCAGTTTATATTGTTGTGCGGTTTAATTGCGTTTTAAGTTAGTCTTGTTGAAAAATCGTTTTCTTAGATTGTTGTTGAAAATGTACATAAACCGTCTTTCATACTATGTGCAAATGTGTATTTCATTTTTAAAAATATTCTATGCAGAAATTTAGTTATTTATTGTTGAAAACAAAATCATTATTTTTTTTAACAAGTCGTATTTTAAACTAAAAAACTTTGGTCTTTTCACATAGTTGATTTTATCTTACCATTTTTTAACGTATATGGATCGTTTGTTTATTTCAAAAATGATTAAACGTACTTCCTGGTTATTTAATAAGTTAATTTTTTTCAAGGTAATTTTGCTTTAAGATAAATAACTCCTATATAAATTTTTTATCTCGATAAAATTTAATTAGCTCGTTCATATTTCCAAGATATAATTAGCTGTAATTAAGAGTATAATACAGAATTTGAGAGATGAGGAATTTTTATTCATTCAGTTTTTAAAATCTTTTGTTTCTTGACATATGAGAATTTTATCCGCATTATTCAATGATAAATTCGATCAAGACTCCGGATGTAGAATAATGGGAGATTTGAGCATCATGGAGAACGGAGAGTAGCCACTTGAAAAAAATACTGGATGTTTAAATATAGATATCAAAGGTACGTCGACTCGGAATACATAAAAGTGTAAAAAAAGTGAAATAAAGTTAGAGAGAATCTATGGGATAAGCATGCGCCAGCGGAGATCCTCAGTGAGCAATTACCCGATGAACGAATTGCGGAATGCTTTCGAAGAATCGTACCTTCTCCTTCATTAGTAAAATTCTGAAGAACAGAGAACAAAAAACTAAAAAATTTTTCCTTCAGAGGAACTTTTTTTATCAGATGAATTTGATTTTAAAATTGTAATAACGCCTACAAATAAATAATGGTAAAGTTGTAAAAATTATGAAATTTATTATGCTTTTTAAGAATACGTATCTCATTCCAGCTGTAATCAATAAAATGTTATTTGATTAACCATTTAATTTTTTAATTAAACATTTTTAAAATTGCATAAACGTTTTGTACATTATACACGAGTGCAGCGTTATGGAGACTATTTCTCCAGTACTTCATTTAAAAACGGAGCAGCTTTTAAAAACTGCAATCTGCTGCACTAAACCAAATACAAGATTTAAAATATAAAAAATCTGTCCTTTATTATGTAATTGACGAATTTATCGATATAATTTATGGGACATACATATGTACACATCATTTTTTCAAAATTTAATTTCAATGTTTTTTAAGGAAAAATAACATTATCTAAATAAAAAAGAATAAAAAATGATCATTAGAAATTTCTACTTTTTGTTGTAAACTCAATGCTGTTAAGATAAGATTGTAATTCTTTAAAGTAAAATGAGTAATTAATGAAAAAAAGTTTATTTTTTTCAACAATTTATTTATAACTCAGAGCTCATTACTCTTTCTCTTTTAAAATTAAATTTATTTTTTAATTTATTGTTTATTCAAATTGTAAGAAAAAGGGTTATTTTTTATTAGTTCTGCATGCACAGTTTTTTCCGTATAAAACAATTACACAATTATTAATACTTTTCTTCATAAATATAAAAATAATATAAAAAGAAATGATAAAAATACTTGAAAATTACAAAAAAATTTATAATTTTTTAGTTATTTGACCATTTGATGTAAGAAATATTTATCGAAAATAAAATGTTTAACTCTCAAATTTTGTTTCTCTTTTATAATTATGTACTGCATATTCCTCAAGTGCATCCTTTCCGTTCGTTCCGTTGTTGATTTTTTTCACCCTTGTTCCCCATGTATTTCATTTTGGTGAGGGGCCAAACTCTCGTTACGTCAGAACATGCGAGTGAACGGCCCGCAGTGGGTGGTCCTCTTCGTTACTACACTCGCTCGCCATGTCATCGGCAGAGACCCTCGTATAATTGTATGTCACCTGAAGAATATACGATTATCGATCGTTCGTCCACGTACAATTGCACGCGCATGTTGACTCGCACGTCCCATTTTTTTTTCTCCCATCTCCAAATCTCGTAACCAATCTTTTTCACTCTAACCCGTTTGTGGTCGAGATTTCGAACGTTGCTTTGAAAGTTCAATATAGAAATTCCAACGTAACTGAAAACAAAAGGAATATAAAAAGTATAAAAAGTAAAAAGATGAAGTATTGTTACGGCATGTATTGAAAAAATAGTCGCATTCTCAGCAACGATTACGCAATTTTACAGTTTACCTTTTATTTCACTCAATTGTATTTTTAAGGATGTCTGTCAAAAATGTTGACGAAAAGAAAAATGTATTATTTTGAGATCAAACGATTGGAAAAGTTTCCAGCTACAAAATCCGCACAAAAAAACATGTCTTTACCGACCATTTAATAAAAATATTCGTAATTGAAAATTTGATTTTTAACATTGAGTAAATGCGAGAACACAATTCCGTACCTTTATTTTCAAAAAGCGATTGTTTTGCACATGAGTGATGACTGCATTTATAAAAACTACTTATTAAATTCATTAAACACTTTTAAACCTGTAGGACAAAGAAAAACTTGAGGTGTCGGGCCTTTTGTATTAAATATCAACAGTAAATGACGATAAAACATTAGCCAAAGCTCTTCATAGTAATACGCCAAGCATTGACAGGTTTTCTAACCTTAATCAAAACAACAACTTTAATAAAAGTTTAAACGTTACTATAAACATACTTTTTGGATTACCACGATAATTCTCAATTTCTAAAAATTTCACCATTTATTTTAGTATTCTCTAATTGCAGTAAAAAGCATGTTAAAATAAAAATTTGTAAAAAGTATTCAATTTAACTTGGAAGACATCCTTAAATCCTCTGCCAATACACAACGACAAACATGTTTATCAAAGTATTATTTCGGATCTAGCATGCATTTTCTCAATTATCGAAAAAAGCCAGCTAATCGCTCAATGTGCATTCTGCATTCCTCTTAGAACAGACTATAAATCAAGACAAAATATTTTACTGAACATTTTGAATATAAAACGTACATTGTGAACGCGAAGCCACAAAGTAAATTGCGTACTGCTCGAGCGTGTATTCATTCAAAATAGAATACGCCAAGTGCACGTGTCGAATCACAAAGTTTGTGACTCAACGTCTATGAATAGCTCGAAGACTAGGATTTTTCTAATGTCCATACGCCACATTTTCCAAATTTTGTCAAATAAATTTTGGGATTAAATTTGTTGCGTATTAACTGTTTTATAATGTTTATAAAAAAACGACACTGAAAAATATGTTTACTGCTTTTCATTTTCCTTGAAATATTATGACTCTGCAGTGCAGAGCATTGTCATGACATTAATTTATTATTTTTTCTTATTGCTCAAGTTTTATTTTATCAGCATTGTTCACCCTTACTTTATTTGCAGCAACACAACATATATGTATATAAATTTCATTATTACTTTGAAAGACAACATTGCTTAAAATACAATTCGAATTTTAAATAAAAAATGTTTCAGAGCCTGTAGGAGTTGAGCCTTTTTATGAAAAAACAACATTTAAAAGAAAATGTAATTATTGTAGTCGTTAAAAAATGTATATGTATACGACACATTTACATCTTGATTTATTTATGTTATTGTATTGTTTGTCGTAGTTATTTCCTACACGATCCTTCACAATAACAATAAAACGTATTTGAAGAACACTTCGAAGTTCGACATTTCTGAATGCAATACAAACTTCAAGTTTGAAATGTTCCATGTCTTGGCACGGTTTAAGAATTTTTACGAGCGAGATGACTGTAAGAAGAGTTAAAAAGCTTTTTATTGGTGATCACTTTCGTGTTGGCATTTGTACTGCTCGCGAGGACGATTGCTCGGATTTTACAGTCGAGTCACATTCGGTCTGACTCATATCTGGGAGTTTCTACTTCACGGCAAACGGACACTCGTTTATCGTCGAACGGAACCTTCTGGATGCGTTTTGCAAGCATTCTCAAAGACAACAATGTCTAATTGTGTTAAATAATTTGTCTGTGCAACTCATGTGCCATTTGGTTTTAATTTTCTTCATATATTAAAAATGTATAACCCAAATATATTAGCAAATGTCGTTAAATTCATGGATTTATATTCGCAAAATTCAGGCTCTGACCTTTGCCAAAAAGTTGCTCATTTATTTGCGCCTTAATTTGTCTATCAATCAGCAACTTGAACATATTTTATCAACAATTTGAACTTTTCTCATTGTATAAACAATTAAATAAGGAATGGTGCATATATTATAGCGAAACGTGTTCTAATTACAGTCGATAAAAAATGTACATACTACGAACATGTAACAAAATTCAAAAAGATTTTACATTTTTGAATCCAACTTTACGGTATATGTACAAATTTTCCATAAGAAAATAAAAATATTTCAAAAATATATTGTATACAAATCTGAACCAATGATGATCGAGGTTTCCATTTTATCTACTAAAAATTGAAAAAAAATTAATTGAAAAAAATGTTACATATGAGATATGAATTTTACATGAAATTTTTTTATATTTTTTAATATGTATTTAGTTATTTGTAGATATGTAGTACATACAAGAAAAAACATTCAAGTTGTTATTTTCTATATTTACAATTTAAGAATGTCTATAAATTTATGATCGATCGCCGTGAGTAAATTTATTGCTAACTTTTGTTTATTGGCATCTGCATTTCTGCAGCAATAATTTATCGATATTGATTTATCTGACTTTATATCGACGCTGTTGACATATTGCGCTGCGATTAATTATCGTGAGGGTGTGACCTATACATCGTAAATACTTTCAAAAAGTCTGAATAACGTTAAACGTGATAGATAAATTTTTTAACGCTACAACAAAATATAGAAAAATATAACCAAATAAATTTTACAGATGTCAAAAGCAACGATGAAGAATTTATGTAGATAGTAGAATACAAACAAAAACAAATATTTGGGTCAAAAAGTAACGGTATAAATAGTCGGTCCACCGAGTCGATAAACCATACCGATTCTACTTCTCGATAATCTTGCTCTTTGCCTAAGAAGACAACCAACGAACCAGTAAACATGTACTTCAACTTTATCTTGTACTTGTTCGCCTTTGCAACGATTTTCGCAAACTTGGCCGCTGGAGACCGTTTTCGGTTCGCCGATCAGGAAAAATGTCAGAAGGGTTACTCGAAGACCGTAGTTGGCTGCACCAAAATTATTACTGATGAGTAAGATTTACTTTTCTTTAAGGATGTATTTTAGCAATATTTTTTAACGTATAAGAATTTCGTGCCTAATTTTTGAAATTGTTTTACAGAATGCTTAGAGAAGGTTAAGAGCTATCAAACTCCAAAGTTGCTGAAATTCAGGATTGCTTTATAGAAAATTTATACATTTGACCAGAAAAAATGTAATTATTTGCCAATAGATCCTGAATAAAAATTTAAAAAATGAGTCTATGCATTTGCTTATTTCTTCTATAATTTTCTGTATTTTTACAGATTCTATGTAACCAATAACATTCTCTCTTTTTACCGGCTTTTTCTACTACAATTTCACATCACATTCTTGCCACATTTTTTCCCCTTTATCTTTAATTATTTCTAATCCTCGGTATTTCTCTTGTTCGTTAGTTTTTTTTACTAATTGTTTATATTTCTTATTACATGTCGATTTTTATATAATTTCTTCTTCTGCACGTACACAATACGAATAATAATAAATATTAAAATTTTCGATGAGATAATACATGTTGTAATCAACATTTTTTGTAGGGTTTGAAGTTACATATGTTCAGATTAACTGTTTTTGTTATATTTTTTCAATTTTGAAAAATACTTCCGTTCAAAATATAACGAAATAAGTTTCTGATGATCGAGTAAAAAAGGCAAATGAGCGTAAAATAATGATGAGAACCGGAAGTTTCTGTGAATTTTGAAAAATTATGGATAATTGTGTACGACAGTTCTAAATGAAGAAGCTAAATAGTGGAAGTCAAAGTACTTAACCTTTACTCAATATTTTAAGTGTCTAGCTGCTAGCCAAATAAGCTATTGAACTTTCTACGTTTATGCATAATATACATCGACGATTGACACTTTCGTATATGCACCAATGATATACAGGATATTCCGTGTAAAATTCTTGATTGAAATGTCCTTGGACCTTAACACATTTTTAAAAAATAAAATTTTCTAACGAATAATGCCATTATAAATTTAAACAATTTTGCCATACATTATTTACTATCGGGTGTGTTTAAAGTTTGGCTTCAATTTAGGTCATATTTAAAGATTAAAAAAGATGCTATTTTCTCATTAAAGTTTGATCAGTAATAACTGATTGGCAATGGGGATTATTTTTAAAGAATACGTCCCTCTACGAATTAATTAAAATGTGAAGGAGCATTATTTTTTTTCGAATAGCAAACATCATCGTGTATCTCGTTTCTTTATATACAGAAAAGTGACCATAGTGAACTCTATTAGTTTTTATTAGTTTTTATTGATATATCTTCTTGAAAAACCATGTAAACGTTCTTCACCATTGCATTAAAATGCTGGAAAAATTTGAAATGATTTCACCGTTTAGTTATCTAGATATTCAATGTTAAAAATAGCAACTTTAACGTGAGCTCTTATGGCAAGTTCCGAAAAATTGTGTTTTTCAATATTTAATATCTAGATTTTGACACGGTGAAACTTCTTCAAATTTTAAACAAGTTTGCGTAAGATGCTAAAGAACAACGTTTATGCAAATTTTGAAGAAATTATCTTTAAAACCGCTAAATGCAAGTACCTCCTTAAGAAGGTTGGCTTATTAAGGCGTATTTCTTAGAAATTGCATACAAATATCTGCTTGCACTCAAAACATAGGTATTAACATTCTGGTTTATTTTAGATAAAATTTATCTCTTCGTATTCGAGATATTTAAAATGGAAAGTCTTGAAACATTCAAAATTATATAAATTTTTCATGGTTACTCATTTATGAATCTCACGATTTTCTAAAAAAAAAACCATTTTTACCATGTGTCAAATTGTCAGATAAATTAAGTTGATATCTTATTTACTTTCAAAAACGAAACTGAAGAGTTATATTCGTTTCTTTTTTAAATAATTTTTTTTTAATTTTTCTACAAATTTATGCTATCGAACTATCTTAAGATTTTTTTGATACCGAAAAGTTTTCAAGATCTCTTTCGCCTGTTCCATAGTCAAGCTAAGTATCTTATTAACGAGCAGTAAGAGCAGGAAGACCGCAACTTTCAGTAACATCGATGCTGCTGCGATACCTCGAAGTTTACGATCTCGCCATTTTCTCCCGGGGCATCTTGACGAACCGGAAATACATTTTTTATTATTTGTTATTAGGAAATAACGTTGCATATACTTACTACTAATTTGCAAGTTTCTTCATATTTTCGTTTGCTGTATCTTATTTATTCTTTATCATTAAAATTCGACCATTTAATTTATTTTTTGTGCATTTAATTTTTTTAAACTCTGTATTTTCATCTTTTTTTATTATACGTTTACAATTTTTATAATTAAATATTTTTGAACTCTAATTTTTTAACATTTATTTTGCATGCGTAATTTTTTATAGCATCATTTATATAGTCGTCATAATATCATGCAATGTAGTCATTCACAAGAGTTTACGATACTATCATTTTTTTCGGAGCATCTCATCAAATTACAAATTTTTTATCATTTTACGTTTGCAATTTTTTTTGCACTGCATTATTTTCATAGCTCCTCTCATTTATTTACATTCTATTTAATATTATTATTTTACGATTTACCATATGTAATTTTTAATGTTATATGTCTTACATTATTTTTTACATGGTATTTGGATATGAAATTTGTATAATTTTTTCAAATCATCCGTTCAATTTTTATCTTTTTACTATTATTCGATAATAACACTGTAAGTCATAATTTTTAATTGCAATTCTCATTAAAAATTTTTTTATTAGTTATTTTGTATATACAATCATTAATACCTCCTTCTTTAAAAATTGTGTATATTTTACATAATGGCATTGACTTTGAATTTGTAATTTGCTAAATAAACAGTTATTGATTTCGATTCCCATTACTGAATTTTCAATTATGGATGCATGCGATTTTTTTTTATCTTGATGTTGGTACATATTGAATTTTTTTCTATGTTTTGCTGTGTCGTTGTAATTGAGACGGAAGCTGGAAGTGGAAGAGAGGACATCGAGAGAAAAATTGCGAGGACGAGAATGTGGCCTCTAATGGTCGCTAGGTGAATCGTGTAGGCCCTGTTGCAGAGCCGGTGTACTTTCTCCTCCGTGGCAAAACGGGAGAACCATAAACAAGCGCGTCCCGGTCGTTCGCATGCTCGTCTCTCGTCGCTTCTTTCTACGATTGTCAAAGATCAATCAGTGAAAGTGAGTATATGTATGGTAATTTTTTTTCCAGTTTCTCCCCTCCATTCTCCCATTTCTTCTCACTTTTCACAGCTACGATTTTACACCTGGTATTTTCTCCAATTTTTTCATCTCTCCCGTTTTGAATGAATAATATACATCACCGTGAATAATTTCTGACTATATTAACATTACACAACGGTGATGATACGAATGATAATTAGATGAAAGTAACTTAATATGTTTCGAAGTGATAACGTGTTTTACATCTCTCAAATGTTAAGAAGGCATGTTAGAAAAATTTTAACGAAAGGTTGCATGTCAAGGGTGTCTATACTAACGAAAGATATACATGCTTATTTTTCGTACACTTGCAAAGTCTAACTCAATAATCTGTTTTGTAAACATAATTAAATTAATCATATGAATCTCATAATATGAATTTACCATGAATTTATGTAATTAATAATATTGATAATTTATCATGTAATTATACATTGCTATAAATGATTATACATATTACAATAAATTAAATTACAAATTATTATTTTTTAATATAATTGTTTAATATATTGTATTAATTATATTATATCATGTAACGTTTTTATTATTAACACATGCAATTTATAAATGCAATCGATTTATCGACCGACTTTACGTGTGGTATTGACAATGTGTTATTTCAAATGTCTTTACAATTTCAAGTAATATATGACAAAATAAGTTTCTGTTTGTTTTACGTAGCATTTACTACTTATTTACGTTTGATTAGTCTAGACAACTTTGCGATGAAGTGAGAGAGATAGAATTATGTTATATACAATGGCTCCTGTTTCACCCAAAATGTCAAAAAGAATATTTCAGTTTGTTTGGCTTCAATTTTGTTTACAATTATAGACCAGGGAAACTAGAGTAAAGTCTCGATGATGTAGACAATGGAAAAAATTTATTGGAGTCCTCACAGAGAAATAACTATATGTACATTCTTGTGTTACGTGCATTTTTAATCTTCGTACACGCTTTGTAGTCTCTTTTACGACGTTGCCCTTTTTCAATGAACTATACGATATTAAAAGTACATTTTTTATGACATGCTGTAAAGCTGTACGTTTAAGAGTGGTTAAAATGTTTTATGTGTTATTTTCGTTCGTTCTCTCCATTTTGTTGAAATCTGAAAGGTGATTTTTGTAAAATATGATAAAATCTGTAATTCTCATATACGGTTCAACACTTTAAATACACATCATGAAATTTTTTATGTAAATATTTTTGAGAAATCTTACTATTGATTTTATAATGACTTTTATTCCAGTGTATCAAATTCCTGAGTAATGATTTTGAATTGCACTTTCGAGCAGGTGACAAAATTTTGTTTTACGAAAATGTTATATATAGAGGAGAATTTTTATGATTAATCGAGACAATTGTTATTATCTTATACCATGAAAAATAAGAGATACTTCTGACAAGGATACTCAGCTATTGGATTATAAACGAATTAATTGTAACGAAAATGCCAGCGAAGATGAAATTTCATCCAGAATTAAGATTTTTTTGTAATTGCGTTGAATTCACGACTTCTCGAAAACTCATCTCCCTTCTTGAGAGTCCTTGCTCATTTTCCTTCCTGCTCACTCGACTCTTGCACGCAAGCCTCTATACCATGTACTCTCACGAAACGTATAAATTTCAAATTTCCACTGAGTCGAGGAGCAAGTCCCATCGAGGAAAAATATAAAAATATGTGATAATAATTATGTGAATATGTGATTTATAATTATTTGTAACGAAAGAAAAAGTATGAAAATATTACGAATACGAGTGTCGTATAAAAATTTTATTTTATTTTGTTAATTATACTTATTTTTGATAAAATAAAAGTATTGAAATATTGTCGTAGAATTTTGAAAAATATTAATGACACAGTACTATATCGATCATTTATCTTAAATATTTGAATGTGCTAATGCATCATAAAACTTTTCATCATCATAAAAATTCTTGGTACATGGTCTACCATACATAAAGTATGTGTGGAAAATAGAGACGTGATTACTTTTCAAAAGTATTTTCAAGTTTCCCAAGTTGTTGTTTTGTTTTTTTTATACATTTGGTTTTTCTTCGATTCCATTTTCTCACATGGTTACACTAATGCACGAATAATACTTTAGAAACAAAATATTGGAAAATATTATTTAATAAATGTTGATAGTTCATCGTAAGTATTTACAGATATAATTTGTTCAAATATTTCAATGCACTCTCGCGTTGAAAATTATTAAATTATTGTACTTCTAGGATAATTGATTGAAGATTTTTATGAAGGAAGTGAAAAAAAACAGAAGAAAAGTTTCGAATTCTATCATGATATTCCATCATTTTTAATACACGTTAGATATTTTTATTTTTACAGCTTTTCCAGCTTTTCATAGCAATTTTTACAAACATATCACTCGTGCATTAAAAAATTTTTAATTTTTCAATTTTCTCATACGATGTCTCATTATTTTATTTTATTTATTATATTCACAGTCTATTCTTTAAAGGTACATATTTAGAGTTTTATATTACAGGTATTTTTATGTTACATAGACATCAGAGTTGAAGTGGCAAAAAGGCACAGCAGAAATGCAGTGAGTTAGTTCCTCATGTTATCATAACTTCATTAATTATTTATTATTGATTTTATTTTATAATTTTATTGACATCTTATAATTAATTTTATAAATATAAATATCATTAATTTCTTATTTCTTCTGCATTTGTTTAAATTGAAGGAGCAAGCTAGAAAAAAAGCAATATTAACCTTTATGTATAATACCAACAGTTTTATTATAATTTGAATTTGATATATTATGGATTTTTATCAAATATGTGTATTCATACTTCCGTATGCAAAAATTATTCAAATCTATCGAAATAGTCGGTACGAGGTTTGGCATCTAGAACAGGTGAGAAATAAGGACAGATTGCTCTTCGGAGATATTTTTATGGACGAAGTGGGAGTAAAGACAATGGTCTGGAGTTCCCCGAGGATTCAGAAAGAAACGATCCAAGATAGCTAGTACGTGTTCAGAGGAACGATAAGTGTCGAACGTGAAAAGAGATCGATCTCTCAGAACACGTTCGATTCTCATCGCTTCTCTGCCAAAAATTACCTTATGGCGGATGAAAAACCATCAGACGTCGAGTTTTGCGTCTTGGTATAAAAGAACGAGCGTATAGAAGAAAAAAGAAGAAGAAATATGAGAGAAAGAAGAGAAAAAAAACGGAACGAGACTGGAAATACGCGAAAGAGTGTACAGAAGGAAAGAAAGGGAGAAAAAAAATTGGTGAATGAGGCAGATTCGAGGTAGAGGGGGTTGAAAATCACGGGCGAGAGAGGTGCGCGGAGGCCGAAGCTGCGTTCACGGTTTCGGAGATATTTTTCGAACTCCGAGCTCGAAATGGGCGTCGCCGTGTTGCGGGGGTGGAGGGCGTGGTTTTCGGGGATCAATATGTACCCTCTCCCTCTGGCAGAGCCCGGAGAAGGGGCGAAAGAGCTGAGGGACCGCGGAGGAGGCGTAGGCAGAGCGAAAGCCTCGAAACACGACTCTGAACTCTGCGAAAGCTCGCCCGGCCGAGTCTCGCTTTTGTTTCGCGATTCCTGTCTAGATCGTATTTATTTTGTTTCGTTGCGTTTGTTTATTTTTTTTTCGATTCGCCAATGTGTCAGACACGAATCTCCGGATGAAAATTCTTTCTCGTTCCTGATTTGTGCGGTTGAATGCTGCAGCTCGCACCCGGATGAACTTTCATCGATCCGCAACCGAAACACCTGGCGATCCCACAGCCAATTCCATTAGATTTCTATCTTTTTTTTTCTTGTTTTTTATTTACGGCAAGTTCATCAACTAATGGCTAATGCTTCAACGAAAAAATCACCATCATCAAAACAGTCGAACGAAGTTCATTAACTAAGGGTTGATCATCAAATGATCCACTATCATTAAAACTATTTGCTAATTCGAAAACGAAAAAATAGCCATCATCAAAACAGTCGAACAAAGTTCATTTACTAAGGGTTGATCATCAAATGATCAATTGTTATTAAAACCATTTGCTAATTCGAAAACGAAAAAATTACCATCATCAAAAACAGTTAAATGAAGCTTATTAACTAAGGGTTGATCATTAAATGATCGGTTATCATGGAAATCATTTACTAATTCGAAAACGAAAGAATTACCATCATTAAAAACAGTCGAACGAAGTTCATTAACTAAGGTTCATCATCAAATAATCGATTACCATTGAAACCATTTGCTAATTCGAAAACGAAAAAATTATCATCATCAAAAACAGTTAAATGAAGCTTATTAACTAAGGGTTGATCATTAAATGATCGGTTATCTTTGATACCATTTGCTAATTCGCAAACAGTCGAATCAAGTTAATTCACTAATGGTTGATTATTTAAATCAATTAAACGATCATCATTAAAACTAATTTCATTAGCCAATTGTCGAATTAAAAATCATTATCATCAAAAGTAGTTCAATTATGTCCATCAACTATAATTGTGCATATTATCAAATTAAAAAATCATCATTAAAACCATATCCATTAACCAATTATTATCGGACCTAATATCGCCATTATTAAAAATAGCTAAACCAAGTCGATTAACTGATGGTTGGTTATCCAATATACAATCATCGTTTTACCGAAATCCACTTACTAATTATTATTAAATAAATTATCCTCAAATAAAAAATATAAAAATTTTTGTTTTGTTTAATCATTGAAGAACCAGTGTCTAAAAATCTTAAATTAAATTACAGCATTTAAACAAAAGTATAAAGTAAATTGAAAAATCTTCAAGGTTTCAAAATCATAGCTCGTGATTAAAAAAATTATTTGAAAAAAAAGAGGCAATAACTTATCAATTATTTTTTTGTTTGAATACTTTAATACTAGATAATAAGTTCACGTGAAAGAGCCTCTTTCCTTTGTGCTTTTATTTTTACACGAAAGCCTCAGAATTACGAGAATAAATTATGAAACTATTTTTAGCAAATTTTTTCTCTCGGTTTCATGAATTTATTTTCTTACGTTTTTTAAGGACTTCATAAAATAGAACTAAAACAATAGTCACGTGAGAATTAGTCGAGCTGGCAGGTATTATGGAACTTTCAGTGCTCGATGAAAAAAGATTTCTTATTATGTCTGACGTTCACAATTGAATGTACATACACTGTTTATAACAAGATGTGAACTTGTCCTGAAAATTAATTATGTATTTTAGTAGACAAATTGTATATCTTTGAAATATCTAAATATTTATTTGATAAAAAGTTTTATATCCACCATATTAAATACTATATAATACCATATATTAAATAACCATGTAAAAATGGAATAAACTAAATATATAGTCCAGTAAAAAAATACTTTATTAGAGTGTACCTTAACCTGAATTTTTGATTGTTATAAGAATGTCTTTCAACGAATTAAATTTGGTTCAACCAAATTAATTTCGATTTAATGAAATACTATAATACTTCAAAAAAGAAATTTATTTTTTAAAAAATTAATCATCTATGCGATTCAACTGAACTTTTTTCTATACAAATAAATAATGTAGACTAATTTCCATTCTTATGATTAGTGCCATAAAATTGGTTACTGAAAATTGGTGGAGGAATCAATTATTGACTATTTCCTTATTACCAATACATAAATTATTAGTTCGTGGCGATAATCGAATTTGTAGAAACTTGCTATGTGCGAACGTGAATAAAGGAATTCCCTGCCGGCATTGCCCGGAGACTTCATTCCTTACACGCGTACACACGCGAAACTGTGCTCAACTTCATCAGTTTTCACGGTACACAAGTTGAATAAATTTTTTTATGATGTGAATAATTGTATTTCGGTAGACAATTCAGAATCTCATTATTAGATAACTTTTTGAATTAATAAAAAAAATATTTCACGTGAAATGAGTATTTTATTCTAAATTAACTTTTTTCCATACGTGGCTCATAAAATCCCATATTTTCTTTTCAGTAAATTCACATTTTTGTTTTTACGTATTTTTCAAGTGGAAAAAGATACTTGCATGTAAATGCAAGTATTTTACACTCACTATGACTTTTTTTCAACTCATTAAAATTCTCGTTTTTGGGACTTTATCTTAAAAATCATTTTGAACATTTGAGTAGAAAAAAATTTATATAAGAATTTGGAAAGTTTCGAAAAATGCGCTTGCTTTCTGTTTCAATAATGAAGTTAATCATCACGAGAATCAAGCTTATTCAGTGTACTAAATTAATATATACACCAAAAAATGTCAAATCTTGCATATTTAAAGACGCATCTGCATTTAGAATTTCCGAACAGCGCCTGACCTTTTCTCTCACGAGAAATTAGAAGATAAAAGGGACATCGATTTTATCGTCCTTTTGCATGTACTATCCACTAAATAAAACAATAAATAATATTCCTGTTTATTATTTATTTCGAAAATATCGCTCGATGGAAGAGTCATGCTGTTTATTTATTTTTTCAACTCTATGCAGAGCCTGGGATGGAAGAGCCACGAGCATTATCGATTGGGCGATTCCTCGGAGAAGCGAGAAAGGTGAAAGGTGCGCTAACAATAAGAGAGGAACGAGCTTTCGTGTTTGTCGTGTTCGTAACGAAGATGTTACACGTAAAGCCAAAACACGTGGACGTGCAAATATTCTTTTGTGTTTGTACGAAACTTTTATGTATACATACATTCGTAAAATGAATATATTTGCAGAAAATGGCTGGTGTGTTGGTGAGTTTTAGACATCAGAGGTAAAACGTAAGTGGCCATGGCCTACGTCGAATCGATTCGACGAGTGCCCTTCGGCCTTAAATAAAGCGGTCTCCCTCTCCGATTTTTATTTTAGTTCCGAACGTGTGCGAACGTGTCGACAATTTTTGTGAACTGATGGTTATTCTGGCCAAAAATTATTATCGCAGCTTTTAGGGGGTCGTGCTGCTATTCAATAAAATCAATTGATTATATTTTGAAAAAAAATTTGAACATTGTTTACTTAATAAACATTGATTCTAAGATCATTGATAATTGATTCTAACATTGGCATATTCTAAGTCATTAATTCTAAAATATTTTTAAAGATTAAATAAAGTGCGTATAAAAAAATGGTAGTAAATAAGGTATTGAGGGACAAATATGTATTTCATGGAAAATTGGTTAGTTGGCAGATTCGTTGTCATCGCCAACTCGTGGTAAAATAATCTAATTGTTATAATAATGTAATGCATATCTATTAATGATAATAATCAAAATTAAAATCTACTAATCATGTAACACTATAATTTTTTTATTAAAATTGTTAAATCTATTTCAGTAATGATGTTTATGTACCGAGAAATGAATTTAAAAAATGACTTTTATCTATGAAATGAATAGATAACTAAGATTAGATTAATCTATTTAATAAGATTAAAATCTTTAGATTTAGCTTCAATCAACTATTTATTATAATATAACATAATTAGTTTTATACTCAGAATACGAAAAGTTGATTAAATTAGAATAAATAATACGTTTTAAATCGGAAAAGTAATGAAGAATTATGGAACAGGAATAAGAATGAAATTGTTATTTAAGCATGAACGTCGAATTACAAAGTTTGAGATTAGAATGGCTAATCACGATGAAAATCGTTCAACTTGTATTATTCGAATCTCACAGAATTGAGGCGAAAGGTTTAAATCTGCATGGTGAGATGAAAATCAGTAAGTAGATAAAGAGTGAAAGAGAGAGGAGAGAGAGAGAGTGAAAGAGAGTTTTATAACAATTAAGGTGAAGAATGGGGAAATTTTTTTTTAAGACTGTAGAAGGCGTTGAAGCCATCTCTTGGCTCGTGACAAGGAATTTCTATAAAAACGTTTTCTTTATGTACCGAATATGTTGCGCAATTCGAAGTCCCGTGGTTACTGCCGCAATTGTGGATATTTAGCTTGTTTACGTTGCACGTACGCCTCACATGCGACCTTACAGACCGCCAAAAAATTTTAAATTGTCTCATTACGGATTATGAGATTTTTGTCAACATTTTCCGTGCTTGGAATTTTTTTGTAATTATCATTTTTTATAAATGTAATTTTTTAAGGTAGTCCTGTAGTGAAATCTATTTTTCTTAAACAATTTGTTTAAAACTATAGGTTAAACCTTTTTTACGTTTAACAATTATAATTTTATTTAATTGTCGAATTAACTTATACAAACTTCACTTTCAAATGCATGAAAATTTTTTTTTTAATAAAAATTAAACGTAATATCTTCAGGTTGAGTTTTCTGTATATAATTTTAAAAAAACGGTATGAACGCTATTATCAACATTATATCAATATTGTGCTATCAAAGTGCAAATTTTCAATATTAAATATTTCGATTTTTATACAGTGAAGCTATACACATTTGGGTGTGTAAAATCGTATGTTGCCAATTTTGAATTTATTACCAATATATTTTTGTATATGCTGAGTTTTGAAAAATAATTTTTCATTAAAATTTGTTTAATTATTCTGCAAAATGCTCAATTTTTAAAAAAATGTTTTGTACCATCGGACTATACCGTACTAATAAAACAATAAAACCAAACTGTAAATAAAAAAATAATTATACTTTTTATTACAAAAAAGCTACAAAAGTTTAGTTAATCTTTTGATCCTCAAAATCTTGTCTTTCTAATAATAAATGTTTTTTCCACTGATATTTTTTTTTCGTTCGTAATAGTTATAAAAATTTTTTAATTAACGTTCGAGTTAGAAAATTTATAATCATTGTTTCATAGTCAGAATTTATAGTTACATACGATCCATACATTCGAACCGCGTAATTGATTTTCGAGTCGTGTGAAGACGGTGTAGATCGAAGTATTCGGAATTTTCTTTTTCCTCGGAGCCGTTCACCCGGAGCTAAAGACTCGCGATCTTCGACCGTCGACTGATCGATCTTTCGACGCTTTTATTATTCCTCTTTTTTCAACTTGTTTTTCTACTCTTTTCAGTGAAGTCAGATCGCGAGAATGAGCCGGGTGAAAAACGTAAGACGCTCACGGGTGAAAAATTGAATCAGCATTGAGAGCGGCGTTGAAACAGCTGGGATCCTTTTGTTAGTCCCGCGCGAGTCTGACGAAACAGGTACCCGATCGAAACGTGACGATAAGCGCCCGCGAGAAAAGGACTGAAATAAAGTGTTGAAAATAAAGAAAAAGGAAAACAATATTAGCAACGAGGATAGAAGTGTGTGCACTGAAGAAAGAAAACAATATTATATTCGCAGTATCAGACTCACTGATGGACAGAAACGTGCCTCGGGAGTGGGAGTGAAAGGAAACGGACGTGTGACGAAAAACTCCAGCCTCTGAATATAATGTTGCGAGAAAAATTTCAGATTACCACGAACAAGTATCTGTTTCTTAAAAAAAATGGAAGCGAGTATAAAATCTGGTGTTAAAATGGTGTTGATTTAACACCATTCTTGGTCTCTATAGTTCCCACCGTTTGGTGTAGAATGGCATGGTGTTAATAGATGTGGTTTGATATGCTGTGTTTGATCAGTGTAGATAATTAATACCACAATATAAACACCATTTTGTGCGTAAAATTAATGAAGTAACACTATCCTTGCTAACATCATCTGGTACGAATAAAAAAGAGACACACAGATTAAGAAACTCAATAATATAAAGAATATTTTGAAATAATGTATAAGTTTCGATAGGTTTGTAAGGTTCATGCACATTATATGCAACTCAGTTCGTAAATAATTCCATGTTAACAAGTTCGTAAATTATTTTTTGTTATTCTCTCTCTGAATGCAGAGATTTACCCTAATGTAGGGTATAATTTACTATGTAGACTGCTTATCCTATATTAAAAAAGACATGAGGCCTTTAATCGATTAATCGGAATAGAGCGCATTACGCCGAATGCATTAAATTTTAGCTAATCTCCACTCATAAGAGAAAAATTCAACGTGTGCTGCTTTCGAAATAATGACGTTGATGTTTGAATCATTCGTTTCATCTTGCAAAAATTTTCAGGAATTACCTAATACGAAGTCGATATCGTCGAGGACACGAAAAGATATCGCCACTTGAAATTTTGAGATTTTCCTATTTTCGATTCTCAAAAAATCAGGCTAGACGTCCTTGAATACGCTAAATTTTCTCAACTCATGTAAAAAGAATTTGCAACACAATTTTCAATTATTTATACCAAGCATACCTGGATAAATATACCTGAATAGTTCGGGGATCGTAAACATGAAAAAAAAGAGAAAATTCATCGAGCGTAACGAGGAAAAAAAATTTTCAAATTTTCGTTAATCACTCTGTCATTAATTGTTTCCATGGTGATCGGTCGAGGTCGAGTGGAAAACCGATTAAGGCGTTAATTGTTCTGTTTTATGACAAAATTTGAAATTAGTAGGTCGGTGTAAAGTGTCGGGGTAAGACGTCGGGTCTAGCCAAATAGTTCGGTACCGAAAAACATTTCGTAGAAATAATTCGACGAGTTCAATTCAGTGTCAGTTCCAGTTTTTTTTAATCATACGAAAAGTGAACAGTGTTTAGTGTGTTTAATTTATATTATCGTTTCAAGATATTTTATTAAAAAATTCGGTGTGCATGTATCCTATATTAAAAAAAGATGAAACCTCTATTATGCGAAGTTGCATGAAGAATGCGTCTAGAAGAACAGCAAAATATCAATTAAAACGTCAAAAAAGCGGCCGCGTAGCGGTCGCATTGTCGCTCGTTCTTTAAAAAAAATTGTATATTAATTTTTTTTATATTAGATGTAACGTTGATATTGAATAGCAAGTGTTCTGGCAATTTTTCAAAAATTTTTATATTTAAGTATTAGTTCCTTGAAATAATTATACTTCTCCTCAAATCTGATATTAACCATGCAAAAATGTATACTAGAGGACCGATTTCTTTAATGATATTCTAAGATAATGAGTCATAAAATGATGTTTTGGTATGCCAATTTTCAGCTCAGGTACCTGATACGAAATTTTTCGCGTTTATTCTTGTTCGTTTATTGCCACACGATAGAGTGGACTACCAGAAACGTAAACAAAGTTTTATTGGTAAACAGGTATGAGCGAAACTCAATATTTTCCTGAGAAATGAAAATTTTTCAATAGGTGATGCTTATTTTATCATCGATGGTGCAATATACATCATTCATTGAAAAATTTTCATTTCTCAGGAAAGTATCGAGCTCTGCCCATCACTGCTGCTGACAATATCGGCTTTTAACCCCGTGAAATCAGTAAGTAACACAACTCAACATCTTTTATCAAACACACCGGTGTTATTATTTTACACCATTTTTCTTTTCCACTCAAACAATTTGGTTAACACCGCGAAATTTTTAACAGTGTATATATATTATATACTCGTGCTATTGAATTAGTTGTCGTGTAAAATAGATATGGGTACATTTTGGTAAAAATTTGCATAAACTTTCTCATTATAGATTTCATTATGTATAATCCAGAAACCACATTTCAAATGTGTAAAATGAACATCGGTAGATTTTGTTAATAATTTACATAAACTCCCTTTGACGTAAATATACCCGTGTTAATTAAATTTTATAATATTTTATCGTGCAAAAATCCACATATATATTGGTAAAAATCACATTTTAACAATAAATATCTCGACTTCCAATTGGTGAAGCCTCTTTAAATTTTTCACATCGTTACATAATATCATACATATACATTCATAAATCGCAGGTAACTTTGGCAAGGCAAAAATGAAAACGAAATAAAAAGAGAATGGAAAACAGAGTATACCGAGAGAGTCCACCTTGGATAAATAGTATTTAATTCCCTGGATTTTTTTGAAGACTGGCTTATTGTGAGACGCAGAAAAAATATTCGCGTCTGCAGATCAGTAGGAGTCGACTGTTGTGTCTACAGGCTTTAAATAAAATAAATGGTCGTTACACGGTGAGCTCGTTTGTAGGTGGGCCTGGGGGAAAAAAAGTAAAATAAAACGTGCTCGAAACTATATAAGAACGTTCCTGTCGTCGCTCTCGTCGTTCTTCCCGTCGTGTTTCGTTCCCGACCCCAACGAGCGAGTATACGACTTGGTCTCGCGGTACCAACAACATCAACCCCCGATTCGATCGCTCTTCTCTCTCCCTCTCTCTTTCTCCCTGTCGTCTCCCTTTCTCGAATTTTGCCTCTCTTGCATCCACAACGGCGTACCTAATATAATATTCTAGGCAATTACAGTGTTTGCGGATCAAACAAAGGGAGAATTCTCCTGTCGTTTCATCCCCTTTCCACGTCTTTTTCTCTCGTCCATCCGCGCTTCTCCCTTTTTACATTTCACTTCCTTCTCTCTCTCTCTCTCTCTCTCTCTCTCTCTCTCTCTCTCTCTCTGGCTATCCTTCTCTTTCTCATTATTCCTTTTATTATTCGAGCTTTCACTACCCGCTGAGTTATGCACAGACTCCGAAACGTGAGGGTGGAACGCGGTGACTTTTTCGCCATGTGTGATATTTGGGAAAAATTGTCCAGAGCTGCTTCCGGATTTTCATTTCTAGTTTCATATTTCCCATGCGCTTGTTTTTCGGGTATATTCTGCCAAAAGAAACATCTACTTAGTATAGGATTTTCCATCACTAACTGTTTTCTGGTGGATAATCTATCGAAATTAAAAAAATCATTTATTGATATATACCACCATGTCATAGAGAATTTTTGCATATAATTTGTATAGAATAAAAATGAATTTTTATAATTTTAATTTTTATAATTTTGAGAGAAAAGTATATGGTAGATCTTATTGTAAAGTGTCAACTTATTGTGAAACTACAAATATTTTTATAGAGATTCTTTCAATTATAATTAGTTTTCAGAAGCAGTATTGAAATTTGACATATTTTGAATCGCCAGGCCTACAATATTTTACTTCTGCTAAAGAATATGTCGCTGATTTTAAAATAAAATCAGTACATTTCCCTTTATAGTAAAATTTTCCATCGTGAATTTCATTGTGAATTTTGACATAAAAAATTATAACTATCTAATATTTTCAGGAAAAAATTAATACAGCAAAATGTTTAATTTTTATAAGATAAAGTGTATTATAAAAATGTCTATTATTGAATAAAATTAATTAAAGGTGTTAAAATTCATTTGAAATATTTAACAATCATTTTATCCATCCGATAACACACTATACATGTACTGATCGAATTTTATCGGAATCAGTTCAATTGTTGAACCTTTAGAATAAATAATAATAATAATAATAATAATAATAATAATAATAATAATAATAATAATAATAATAATAATAATAATAATAATAAAATAAACAAAATTACGTATTTTTGGATTAACCATTTCAAAATAGTGCGTTTACTTTTAGACTGTTGTATAAATTCTTTATTTGAGATTGCATATAAAGTTCGACCTTTTGTCACAACACGTTATACATACTTTCTAATTTCGAATTTTTTCTCTACTTGTTCGAAAGGCTATAACTTGAGTATATTACTTGTACTTTGACATTTTCCTGTGTGTCAAATTATTATCGAATTTATAAGAAAAAAGTTTGAATCACGAAGTAAATCATTCAATGAAATGAAATTAAACAATAACTTCAGTACTGGAGTGTTTGTGAATCTAAAATATATAACGAAGTCGTGGAAAATGTAGAACTCGTGATAATTTGAAGTGTAACGGTGATGGCAAAGAAGAATGAAAAGAAGTGTAAAGGTGATGGCAAAGAAGAATGAAAAGAAGTGTAAAGGTGATAGCAAAGAAGAATGAAAAGAAGTGTAAAGGTGGCAAAAAAGAATGAAAAGCAAGAATCAGGACGTACGAGGTAGCAGCTCGTATTACAATTTCGCTTTTACGAAATTTTCGTATAATGTTCACCGTTCTCACGAGTGCAATTGCAATCGCCCTCTCTGTCTCTCAGCCTGTCTTGTTTTTCCTTCCTCTCGCGACGTGTGCTTTATCCTGGTCAGGTACTGCGACTCTTTTGCTCTGTTTTTTTTTTGCGTGAATTCACGCGCGGTTAGAATTTAGCACGAGCCATCCGTATGTCCGTTTGCCTGCCTGTCGTCGCATGTGCATGTTTCAGTTTTTAATTGCGCTTCCAAGAAGCAACCGGGCAACGATCCAGCACTGCAATAAAATTCATCAATCGGGGTATCTTCACGTTAAATTGACATTTCCGCGAATTTTACCGAGTCTCGTTTTTATTTGCAAATCAATTCTCATAAATTAATGAATGCAAATTTATTTCCATTGATTTAGAATAATTGTTAAAATTAATGTTAAAAAAATATAACTTAAATATCGTATATTAATACCAAATTGCATTAATATTGTTTAATGAATGAATCCAAAATATTTAAATATAATACGAAATTAAGATGTATCGATTCAATTGAATTCTATTATTTTTTAGTTTAATCAATAATTAATTTAATGTTACAACAAATAATACAAGTTCGTTGTTGTAATTCTAAAATAAATTTATTTCTTGTGCATTTGTGTGAATTTTTATGCTGTGCATTTTCCTAACAAGGGAAAAAAGGATTTTTTCTCCGTCTCTCTCAGGATGTTTCGCGGAGTCGTTATTGCGCGAGCGGCGCATATTCTTCGCTTTAATCTCGTTCTCCCTTTTCTCCTTACGGTACACGTGTCCGCGTATACAAAGCGCTTTCTTTCACTCTCGATCTCGGTACACGTTTGTTGCGCCAGTCGCGTTACCTCACTTGCGGCCGATTCCCACCGTACGTTGACGCGTATTTTTGCGTTTTCGTCCGCTTTTTGTCTCTCATCCTTCTGATGCATGCACATGGACGCGTATACAACTTCGAGCCATGCGAAAACCCAGACGGCATGTAAAATGGATTTGTGGCACTCCTTCCTATCCAATTTCTTGAATTTCAAAAATACGCTTCTTATTTAAAAGGCCTTTTTTTCGTTTCCTGAGATACGAATATGCTGAAAAAATTTTATACGATTTCGCAAAGATATTTCGGCAAACGCTCCAATAGTTGGACATTTAAAGGTTTTTCCACTTTATAATTTTATTCAAAGTTTCCTCATTTTAATCATTGTCTGATATTTTATAGCTATTCAATATTTATAGCACGTCTCCAATTACAAGCAATATATTTATAATAATTATAGATACTGAAAAGATTTGCTTAGATGTCCAAATAGTTGAATAGCAATATTGAGCACGTCCCTAATGTTAAACAAATATTAGGGACAACATTACAAACAAACAAACATGCTGAACAAACTAAATTAACTAAAAAAACAAGTTACAAGAAATACACTTATTTATACAGCAAAAATAATATCTTTATTTTTGATACATGTTCAACTGTATTGAAACGTTTACCTCATGTTTTTTCAATATACTATTTGGTAATAGTTTGAAAATTTTCAGAATTTTTCTGACAAAACATGAAAATTATTTATCATAAACACACGATTATCATGTTTATCATGAAAAATCTTAGTCATTAATACTGCTATATTTTGTATAAAATATCTCATACAAGTAAAAAATATATAAATATATAAAATAACATATAAAAAATAGTTTAATTATTCTCGTATAAAATTCTCTTCAAGTGTAAAATTTCTATTTTTAATATAACTTCTGTATGAAAATTCTTGTTTACTATACATTCTTCTTTTAAACAAATTTTTTATTCGTATCTTTATAGCAATAAAAAAATTATAAAATGTATTTATGTATTACATATTTATATAGTATTTTCTGTTTCTTATTTTGTGTATCAATAAAAGAAAAAATTCATTTCATAAGAAAAAAATCTCCAATTTTTCGCATTACACGCAAAACGTGACAGTAAACTTTCAATTCTTCGTTTTCATTTTACTCTTATTTTCTGGAAGACTTTTTTCCCTTTTAAGTCTTATCTTTTTGTACGTAACAAAATTTCGCGAGAGATTTGGCTTCAGGAGACTCGAGGGAAGCAGCCCGATCGGACGGAACCGAATTACACGGGGTATTGAAATCCCCGCTCACTTGGTATTCAACTTACTTCGTTCAACCTCAATACACTTTTCCGTAATCCCCTCTCTCTCTTTGTATTTTTTTTTGCCCAGACAATTACGAAACTGCTCAAGCGGTTTTCTTTCACTTTATCAATTTCTTTTTTTACCATTAAATTCGTACGCACCAAATATCAAAAAATATATTTGTTTTTTTTCTAAATATCAAAATGCTCGGTAATCGTATAAAAAAGCCGGAATCGTTGTCCATCAATTGAAAATCCGCATGAAAAAAACATTACAATGTAAAATTTTAAAAAAATGCTAATTTGTAAATTTTTAAAGACTTTGAAAATTATTATTTCTAAACTCATGTTTTCAAGTCAAAATAGTATATGCAAATAATGATAGATTGATTATGGTAAATTATACAAAATTTACATTATGTTAAAAAATATTTTACGTAAATACTAAAATGACCAGAAAAACAAAATTACTCTAATTAATTCAAAAAGCCGATAAAAAATGTAAATTACTGAAAATTTTCCTATAGTACGAATGATGTAATATTAAGTAAAGTAAAGTAAAGTGAAGTTTTCTCTTATCATTATTAAATAAGGATTTATGGGTTTTTTGATGAAGCTCTACGAGTGCGAACTATTTTCCATGTAGATATAAGTAAACGAAAATTTTTTCCATTAAGGAAGAAAAAATTTCTGGTCGGTAGAATATCTTTCGCAGGAGTATTTATTTTATTATGAGCCTTTTAATGTTAAACAGTGATGAGTAATTTGTAAAGTCCTTGAACAATTCGAGTGGCGTATCACGTCGAAATATCATTAGTTTACTTTCCTTCTCCAAGGACTTCTATCTTTTTTGTTATCCTTTGCCTCCTCGACCGCATAAAATATTCCTCTCATTATTATTTAACGTGATTGACGTCCTTTTATCTCCAGAAAGCTCTTGAATTTCCGTCAGAGCGATTACTTGAATTATCACAGAATCAATCGTGTCACTTTGCGAGAGAACTCGCAGAGAGGAGTCGGTGAACATTGAATATTGATTTTGATCATGAATGAATGAAACGAAATGGAAATAAAAGAAAAAGATGTAATCGAAGAATCCCATTATGAAATTATTTATGAAAAATTGTTGTAGTAATTCAAAAGACATTTTTTTTCAAGTTCGTAGCAAATATAAATGAAAAAATAATGATAAATGGAAACCATCATAATTTTTTAAGCAAAAGTATTTATATTTATTGGATCATTGTTATTATTAAAGGATATTTATTTTATTTATGTAAAAAATGCCATTTTTTATCGTATATGGGCGTTCATGAAAGAAATGATAAAAAATATATTTCTGAACATTAACTCCTTATTTTTTGGTAACTTTTTTAACGGAGAGACAAATTCAGGGAGAAGGGTAACATTTATTATTCTTAAAGCATTCATAAGAAAAATCATACTTATAAAATATATCCGATAATGTAATTTTTAATACTATTCTCTGTCAATAGGGTTGCGAAATATATGATTTTTTTCAAAGTGTCAGCATTGCAATGAAAACTCCCAGAAGAATAATTCATATATCATTTTCTCATTTTTAAGGATTAAGATAGTTCAATTTATTGCCACTTTAGAATGAACTTTTTCCACTGATGCTATCCAAAAATTGAAACTTGATAAAACCAACAAAAAAAACATAAAAAATAAATTTCTATTTCATTATGAAATCGATAGGTGTATTACAATAAAGTACTCTTATTTTTTCGTGTCTTGCAAATTATATTCTTAGGTGAAAATTAAAAATTTTTCTTTCAACGGGGTTGCAGAAAGAGTATTTTTTTCACAAGACATCGGTGTTATACGAACAGTGAGAAAGTTTGACGGATCCGAGAATCGCGTGAAACTTGTGTCCAGAAATGCTGGACACGTCTCGTTGCAGTGCTCCGCCGTGATTCATCGTGAATGAATACGCACGTAAGAAGAGCTTTTATCGTAGGCGGTGGCACTGACAGGCGATGTAAGAAAAAGAGAAAAGAAAATTCGAAACGTACAGGCTATAAAATAAAAAAAAATGAAGCACTGTACAATCGCGTGCGTGTTTTTAAGAATAACTTCCACTTTGAAAATTTTTAATACAAAATAAATATTCATCTGGTGTCCTGCTGTTGTTCGAGAAAGAAGATTAGCCGCATTTTCCATAATTTTTCGAAAACAACCTTTTTTTCTACAAAATTTAACAGTTAAATCAATGTAAAAATCGGATAATTGCATAATGCTAATCAATGATGCAATTAATGTCTATTGACAAGATTATAAACAAAATTATTTAAAAAATTTATTAGAATTTATTAAATAATTAAAATTATTTAATTAACAAGAATTTCAGTTTGATTTTTTTCCATTTCCATATCATTATTTAAAGACATTATACATTATTAGGAAAATGCTATTTTCAACAATTATATTAACAATTTAGTGATTAATAAGTATTCAATTAATATCGATAAATGCATTCAAATATTAATAAATAAAAGTGAGACACTAAATGTGGATCCAAAAATTGTGGAATTCAAAAAAGTCAATATCGTCTCGGTCAATCAACTCGATTTTTTGGTTTATTCTGCTTCGCAATTTTAGCAATTTTGGGGGGTGAACTATATTGTTCAGATCGTTGGAAAAGATCTTGGTGACCCTTGTATCAAGTTTCCGACGACATGACTGACGTCGAACAAATTACAAGCTCCCCGGAAATAAAGAGAGGCGTGTGGAATGGGCCCGATTACCATGGGCGTTTCAGCTTGAACTTCGCACGTCACACGTCAGGAGCAGGTATTTCAACGCAGCACGCGCTTTTTGACTGTCGCTCTATCTCGTAACATCCCTGATGGCATGAATTTTTTTTTTGTTAAGGATATTTTCACAAATACCAAATATCGTTGATACGTAATATATTTTTTTGTCATTTTTATATTCATGCATTACGTTCGTTGTATGAACAATATTTTTTAAATATATGAGAATTGGATGTATTTTTGGTATGTTTTTCCTACATTCATGAAAATAATCTATATTAAAAAAGACATGAGGCCTCTAATCGATTCATCGGAATAGAGCGCATTATGCGGAGCGCATTGACTTTAGGCTAATCTCTACTCATTAGAAAAAAATTTGACGTGCGCTGCTTTGGAAATAATGACCTTGAAGTTATAATAATTAATTTCGTTTTGCAAAAATTTTCTAAAATTTCCTGTCATAAAGTAGATATCGTCGAAGACACGAAAAGATATCGCCTCTTGAAATTTTGAAATTTTCCTATTTTCGATTCTCAAAAAATCAGTCTGGATGTCCTTGAATGTGCTAAATTTTCTCAGCTTACTTTTATTACAACTTAACTGATTACTGCCGAATAGACAAAAAGTTATCACATTAAAAAAATGGTTTTCCAAATGTTGATGTCGAAGCGAATTGACAGTTGGAAAAGTCATCGACTCTACCACTGTGAAAAGTATGAATATGAATAGTATATGAATATGAATAGACGGAAGTACGTTACTCATAACCTTATTTTTCCGTAATTAATCTTGAATTGAACAGCTACAAAAAAAAATTGCCTATTTTGTAATAAATTTGCTGAAAAAAACTCCTCTGCAGTTTAAAAAAGTCAAATTTACCTTAAATTACAGTCTTGAGTAGAGAAGCTAAAACGTACTGCTGAATAGACAAAAAGTTATCACATTAAAAAAAAATGGTTTTCCAAATGTTGATGTCAAAGCAAATTGACAGTTGGAAAAGTCATCGACTCTACCACTGTGAAAAGTATGAATATGAATAGTATATGAATATGAATAGATGGAAGTACGTTACTCATAACCTTATTTTTCCGTAATTAATCTTGAATTGGACAGCTACAAAAAAATTGCCTATTTTGTAATAAATTTGCTGAAAAAAACTCCTCTGCAGTTTAAAAAAGCCAAATTTACCTTAAAATACAGTCTTGAGTAGAGAAGCTAAAGTACTGCT